>CAXIVR010000014.1:40873331-41103331 GCA_964035755.1 Teleogryllus oceanicus
GCCCACAAAGTGCAGTGTTGTCGATTTAACTCCAGTTAATACCATAGATTACCGAAAAATATAGATACCTCTCTAACCAACTAGTATTCATCCATGTCTGTACCTTGTATCAAATATTATGTAGGTCAGCAAATCAACTGTTTTCCTCTGCCACTACGGCTATCAAGTCGTGTCCCAATTGATTTTCTTTTTACATTTTTTCTCACGACGCAACGCGTCTCCTAACCCCTTGTTTGCGGTTGAGCGCTTTTGGAGTAATCCTCCATTACTTGAACAAGTGTGTGTAAAATGGTATTCTAACACCTAAGGATTTCTAGGTGCAAGGGTTAAAAAGAAGGTGCGAATGCAGAAGGTGGCGATGGACCTCGAACTCCATCTGCGTCCACTCGGAGATGAAGGCGTGCGCGACGGGCGGCTCGCGGGCGCTGACGCCGGCGGCCGCCGCAGCCGTGGCCACGGCCGCCGCCGTCAGCGGCGACGCCATCACGTAGATGCCGTCGTCGCAGCCCAGGAAGCGGCCGTAGGGCGTGAGCAGCAGGTGGTTGCGGCGGTGGCGGTGGCGCAGCACGGTGGCGTCCGACAGGCAGAACACGGCCTGCGGCGCCGACGGCCGCGCCACCTTCAGCGGGCTCATGGCTGCACACACACACCACAACCAAATTCAATAGGGTTCATTATTTTGCCCTCGCTGGTTACCGGGAGCGGTGGCTGAGTGCCTGCGGCGCCGACGGCCGCGCCACCTTCAGCGGGCTCATGGCTGCACACACACACACCACAAATGCCAAATTCAATGGAGGGGTTCATTATTTTGCCCTCGCTGGTTACCGGGAGCGGTGGCTGAGTGCATCAACTGACGTCACTGCAGTGCCTCTGACCGGGAAGTCTTAGGTTTGATCCCGACGGCGGCAGGATTTTCGACACTAGCCTTTCAGGTAGGTCGAATTCAGTCGTTGGCTGGACGAGAATTGTTGCGGCCGGCTGCTCTGATCGGTATTTTCCCGTGGTTTCTCCGAGCAACACCAGGCGAATGGCGGAGTAGTACCTTAACAAACAGACCGCGCGCGATCTTTCCTATCTCTGCGTTGTCCTATCCTCATACCTTACACACACACACAACACACACACACACACACACACACACACACGCACCGCCGCACGCACGCACGCACCACACACGCACGCACGCGCACACACACGCACGCGCACACACGCACGCACGCACGCACACACGCACGCACGCACGCACACGCACCGCACGCACGCACACGCACGCACGCCAGCACGCGCACACACGCACGCACGCACACACACACACGCACCGCGACAATGGACGAGTTTGAGCAGTTCCTTGACCGCTTAGTGTACGACGCAAGAGGACGAAGCCCCTTGGTGATAGCTGGAGATTTCAACGCCTGGGCGGTTGAGTGGGGTAGTTCGTCCACTAATGAGCGAGGTCGAGCAGTTCTGGCATCCCTCTCCTTCTGAATGTAGAGCTCGCCAACACAGGAGACATACACACCTTCTGCAGAGGGGCGTGGGATCTGTTGTGGATCTGACGTTCATGTCAGATAATCTTTTGAGAATGGGAGTGTCTGGAGAGTTAGTGAACACTATACTCATAGTGACCACCAGGCACTTTTGTACGAGGTGAAAAATCAGCGGAGGGATAATTTTGTGCCGAAATATCAGCCAGCTGGGTGGAATGCAAAACGTTCGACGAAGAAGTTTTCCGACAATGTTTGGAGACGATAGTGCCAACAGGTACAGCAGATGACAAAGCTGGGCAGGTGATGAAATGGATAACCAAAGCCTGTGATGCGGCTATGTCTAGACGGGCGCAACTCTCGACGTTCACCAGTTTATTGGTGGACTGAGGAAATCGCCCAATTACGACGGAGGTGCCTTCGAGCCAGAAGACAGTACCAGAGAGCTCGTGGCAGAGACAACTTTCCTCAATTGCAAGAGCAATACAAACTCGCTCGAAGCCAGTTGAAGATAGAAATCCGCAAGAGCAAACGCTTATGCGCCAAAAGCCTGTGTGACGAGGTGGAAAAGGATCCATGGGGTAGGCCGTACAAGACGGTCATGTGTAGGTTAAGACAGCGGCACCTACGTTCTCCAACTTGCCCCAGTATGCTGCTCAGAATTGTGACAGCCCTATTCCCGAGCCACCCCGGTGACTCAGTTAATATAGCGTTATCTGAGCTAGAAATAATTCCTCCAGTCACGCAAGAAGAAATTCTGCACGCAATCAGCAGAATCGGCAACACAAAGGCTCCCGGACCGGATAACATTCCCAATATTGCCCTCAAGACTGCGATACTCGCTCACACTGACATCTTTGTGGATCTTTATTATTCGTGCTTGAGGAAGGGGTGTATCCAGAAAGATGGAAAAACAGCGCTTGGTGCTCCTCCTAAGGGAATAAATCACCCGAAGATCCATCATCATACCGGCACACACACACACACACAGCACACACGCACACACGCACACACGCACGCACACACACACAGCACGCACACACGCACGCACGCACACACGCACACACGCACACGCGCACACACACGCTCGCGCACACGCACACGCACACCCGCACACGCACACGCATACACGCACACGCACACGCACACACGCACACGCACACACGCGCACGCGCACACGCACACACACGCGCGCACACGCACACGCACACGCACACGCACACGCACACGCACACGCACACGCGCGCGCTAACATGCACTACACTACTACCCATGCCGGGAGACCGGTCGGGGACTTCGAGCATCCAATAAACGTAACCAAAGAGCCTCAAAGACTCCGATTTTGTAAATTAAGTCGTGAGAAGTGATACATGGCGTTGAAAAAAAGGTTTTTAAGGCCTTCGAACACACTGTTTTCGAGTTATACACGATCGATTCCAAGAAACAGACCGTTTGCGTGCTAAAATCAACGGCCGTATGTTGCGGAATTGAACTTGCGCCTACCTACTTTTGCTACGTTTTTCAATGAACATTAAAATGTATTAAGTGAAAGGGACTTTGTCACCTCTACGTAAAATTCTCTTCATTTGTGAAGGCTGGCGGGGCGTGAGTACTATAAAACGTATCTACGTAGACTGGAAAAATGATATACTCTATGATATGGGTCGTGTCTTCTATTCAGACATGAAGAAGAAGCCACTATTAGTTTCTCATTGAATAACAAAAAAGAAATTAAATAAAATTTTGTATGAATTTGTCATATACGTAATAATGATTGTCTTTTTAATTAGGAGGTTTCCTTCAACATGGCACTGGTCGTTTGACGGAAATAATGAGGATAAATTATTTCGTCCATTGAGTACAAACGTTAGTTGTAGGCATACAATTAGAGAGCACCACCAGATGGGAAGTCAGGGGAAACAGTTTGTAGTGTTCTCATTCGATTCCATGAGTTATAAGAACATGTTGACTTAATAGACGAAAAGAGACGGTCTTGCACATTACGAACGGATCCTATGACTTGCAAGTCTTACTACTGCAGTCGTAAATCTCACGTGCGTATTCTCGTGTCATTGTAATCTTCTGTAAACTGGTCGAAGTACAAGGATCTCGTGATTTGCATGTGTTTTGCTCTCCTCATATTTACTGCTTTTCTTCCGTATGTTTTGAATGTAACTATGTTCTGAAGGAGAAAAGAACCCTTAAGAAAACAGGATAGAAGAGACGCTGATTGTTTAGGGATGTTTATTTTAATCAGAGTTTAAGTTTAACCGGTAAATCAAATATGTAATCCTCAGATGGAATACATACAGATGAAGACATCCCGTATACATTGACATTCTAAGCTCGTGTCTCGTATATTGGCCAGTCCCACTTCTCCCTTGAAAACACTGGGCATGCAAATATTGGTTATACGGTTATGAATAGATTTGTAACCCTGTACCGATGGTATCCTTACTTCGAATGTTACTTGTTGCAGTAATGTAGTTTAAAAATTGCTCATTCTCTGCAATTTTTACTGTCAGCAAATCCTAAAATATTGCATGCGGGCTGTCAGAAATAAAAATATCTATTTATTTTTAACACTGAAAAATAAAGGATTTTCTTTTGAAAAAAATATTTCGCTCGTTTCGAGAAACTCGCGTATAAGCCTCCCGCTATTTTTCTCTGCAATTTTTACTGTCAGCAAATCCTAAAATATTGCATGCGGGCTGTCAGAAATAAAAATATCTATTTTGTTGCGTTTTCTTGATACGGGAGGGTTTGTATTCGAGGAAATACGATATTATTTGTTGAGCATATTAAATGAAAGCGAGTATGGACAATCACAAAAAATGTTCTTAAACAAGTACTATCTGAAATCTATCTACAAGTAATTACTTGCACATACAAGTAAACCATCAAAATACTTGTGGCGATGGAAGTCAACAACTGATAAACACGAGAAAACCTGACATGTTCCAAATCCGTTTCTGCTATCTGCTTTAATTTGATTTGCAAATTAATTTTATTCCGATAATTTATTATACATACGCGTGCGCAGACTTATTCGTGCCAAATTGAAAGGATTGGAATTACCGCGAACAACAGCTCCATTACCCTTGCAAAATACAGCTTGCTAGATTAGGAGTTACACATTTTGTAATTGCTCATATATAAGGCACCTTGGAAACTCAATTCAATTCAAATTCAAATATGCCTTACATCACATAGCGCGACTCAGGTTCAGGCCTAATCTTCCTTCTGACGACGCAAATTTCGCTTCTTTTAGGTTTGAGGTTTAGGCAACTGAGGTTTGAGGTTATGTTTGAGGTTTAGGTTTGAGGATCATTTACTTGCAGTAAAAATACTTGGAACAGCCCTTTGTCTCCAAAAGAAGGCGTACGAAGAATGTTTTCTTTCTTCTTCGAAAATACCACGGCTTCAATCGGTTTTGAACCGCAAACTCGGTATAACGACCCGGTACGTTAATCTTTATACCACAGAAGTCACAAACCGGGAGAAGTGGCTTAGTACATCAACTCATGGCACTGTAGTGGCTCTCATCGAGAGGTTCTAGGTTCCGGTCCCCACAGTGGCAAGATTTGCGACACTAGCTTGTCAGCTAGGTCAAGTTTAGCTGTCTAGAAGAGAATTCTAGTGGGCGGCTGCTCTGATTGGTAGTTCGGGTGCTTACCCGTCTCGATGTCTCGAAATCGCTTAACCTTCGTGACTTCACGTAGTTAACAAATTTGGCAAGCGGTTTACGCGGTCGTGGCCTTTCAGTAGAACCATCCCAGCATTCGCTTGGATGATCGAGGGAAACCACGAAAACTCCTGTCAGGAGGATCGGCTCGAGGATTGAACCCGGCGCTCCAATTTACTGCTGTTCAGAAGTGCGATAGCCTTATACGCATGCATATAAACGACGTTCTACATGGTCTCAGAGTAAATAGGACATGCAGGGGGTCAAAGATAATGACCTTTCGCTGGTAAATCTCTTATAACGAAGTTATGCCCTCAACGTGGCACCTCAATGGCAAATTAACGTGCACTGGTGTTTGGTAGATACACGTTCTGACGCAGTCCAAGAGAAATCGGTATCCTGCCAAACATACACCTATGCCTACCTACGAGCAAATGGTATGTGTATAATTTGGTTATATGACATTTATCTCATGTTTATTGGCAAAAGTGACCATGTCCAGCCCCCTACATGCCATAGAAATTTGAATATTTATTATACGACTGCCGCACCTAGCACATTCACACAGCCTTTTGCGTACATTTGTCCGTCGGGGCACGGATTTTCCAAAATAACTGCGGTAACAACTTCTGAAATGCATTATGTTTCTTATGAACATGTTTATTGTTGCAAAACAGTGTCAGAAGTACATAAACAAGGCGTTCCGGAAGAGGTGATTCAGGGCATCAACTGCTGTCACTGCAGTCACTTTGACCGTGAGCTCCTAGAAGAGGTGATTCAGGGCATCAACTGCTGTCACTGCAGTCACTTTGCTAGGTCGCTATCGCTGTCTAGAGGAGAATTCTAGCGGCCAGCTGCTCTGATCGGTAGTTTTCCGTGGTTTCTCCGATCAACACCAGGAGAATGCCGGAGCAGCACCCTAACAAACGGGCCAAGGCCGCGCGCAATCTTTCCTTCCCATTCCTTGTTTTGTCCTACCCTTTAATTACACACACTTACATGCACTAAACCACCATAAATGCCGGGAGACCGGTCGGAAGCTTAGAGCTTGTCCCGACTGGGGGTGTGCTCTGGTGGGAGATATCTGAAGAAAACCCGTAGCCGTCGGTGAGTCGGTGCCGGATCTCAGCATCCAGTGAGGGACGTTCACCGCCACCCCCGAGCAAAAATGGCATGCACCACACTTACGGGACAAATGATGTTATCTGTTGACGCGCCCGGATTCAATCAATCTTAACAAGGAGTGGTTTGATCCCGAGTTTAGGGTGGCACGGTTCCTTTGGTTCCTTGTAAGATTCATTATTTCTCGCGATTCCTATGTTTATAGTTGCGCGGTTCACTATAACAACTGAATTATTTATGTTCAATGTTAAATGAGAAGAAGTCACCTGATAATTTGTTGGCGTGGAATTGTGTGTATTTTCGTATTTTCAGTCTTCTTCAAATATGTTTGTGTGTCTACTCAGATGGAAGGTATGAATTTTCTTAAAAGTGAGTGTTCCATTTAAAATAAATTCTCTTAAAAGTGAGGGAGGTATATAATACAGCGTGAGCGCCGGAGCGATAGCGGAGGCGCGAACCAGGTCTCGAGAGAGAGGGCCGGAAGGCCCTCGCGAACGTAGCACGATGGATCCGTCGGGTAGCGACGTGCGGTAGCACGTCGCGGACCACTTGGTGAAAAAAAAAAATGCGTTGGTTAAAGAATTGTGTAGGTTATAAAATTAAATTTGTAGCGTAAAAAATACGCATAATCAGTGAGTCACTCACTTAATGAGAGTACGTTGCTACGGAGATTTATACGTACAGGGGGCTTTTGGAGCAGGGGTAGCTACTCCTCGATCTACCTTTATTTAAAATAATTATATTTATTGCTGTAACATCATGAACTACACGCGACTACTACGTATAAACCAGGATTCAGTTCATGGAGTCGATTCTCTTCTAATGAACCGAATCAGTGAATCAAAGGAACCGTGCCACCCTAAATTCGGGATTTACCAGGAGTGGTTTCGAAACGCCACGTTTATGCCTCATTCACAATGCAAACTTAAACGTAACGTAAGCCGAAAACGTATGCAGTAAACTTTTCACGTAAAACGAGCATTCACAATGGCAAACGTAAGCTGGAACGTAGGTTTTGCCTGAACCAATCAGAATTCAACATATTGATAGATGCGTTTCTAGCTTTTTTTTCGTCTCTCCTATCGATTTCACCTTTTGCATTTGCGAGCAGCTGTTGCGCCCCTACCTATTGAGGTTATATGCGAGCAGTGAGCTTTAAATTGTGTACCTCAAATATATTTAACGCCACGTTCAGATTTTGTCATGAAGAGAGATTTGGGCGTGCAGCTTGTGCTGTGCAAGCTTCAGTAGCATTAATTTTAGGGTCGCTTTATTTAAAAAGAAGAAGGAGGCGCTTTATTTGCCATTTCGAACCAACACTTCGCAAGTCGTACCAAAACTCCACAAACTTATTTGCTCTACCTTTCAACTATTCACACCAACGCACACCAATACACACGCATAAACAAGAATCGATCTGGAGTCGACCTTCCTTCTCACGGATGTTGTTGTGCATTTGTTTTTTCATGCTGTTCTCTGATTGGTCATCGGTAGAATTTCGACGTAAACTTAAACGTAGAAGCTTGGGGCTTGCGAGCTCTTAAGTTTACGTCTCACGTCTACGTTTACGTCAAGGCATTGTGAATGATCTCGCTTTATAACCCATTTCTAGGTTTTGCGGCTACGTTACGGTTACGTTTAAGTTTGCATTGTGAATGAGGCCTTAGCGCGCTTTTCGTACCTGCAGCAGGGGGCGAATCGGCGGCAAGCAGCGGGAGCGAGGGCGGCCGCAGGGGGGCGTGCGCGCGCGCGGGGGGCGTGGCATCTGTGAGGGCGCTGTCCGCGTGTGGACGAGGTCCGCTCCCCCAGTGGCCGCGGAATGAAGCCGAACGGCTCGCGGCCGTTGCTTAGCGTTGCCTCCAACACGCCCCGCACCTGCAGAGTATCCTCGCGACAGCGCCGCATTCAGACGACATTGTTATTTTATTATAAGTAGAGCCCTTTTTCTCTATTTTACTTCTTTGAATGTATTTTTAGGCAACTTACCGCATTATCAATGTTTAACTCAGAAGTGGCTTTGGCGAGGTTTTTATGCCTATAAATGCCTATTTTAGAGATAATTGCCTAATCGGGCAATAAGAGCATATAAGTGCATATATTGAAGTTTACGCATTTTAAATAATTTTTGTTTATTATATTTTGTTTTCTACAAGCGTGTTTTCGAGAAATCACTGATGGGTATTTTTTTTAACGAACAAGTAACAACCAAGTAATATCTGTCAGAGAGTTCTCCGATCGAGAAGCTGTATGTCCTGTGTTCTTGCTTGTACGCGTCGAGCTGGGACACGGCGTCGAGACGTATGAGAATTTGACATCGTGCGGGTAACTTTATCTATTTCACCGAAACCCGTCGGGCGCTCCTGAGTACAGGAAATTTTGATAATTTCGAAATTGCAATGTCAAATTTGTCGCTCAATAAAGATACTAAATACTCAACTGACTTTTGTTTCGGATTTAGTCAAAAACACATTCATTAGTGCAAAAACATTCTTCTTGGAGAAACGATCTAGAAATCAGCAAATCAATACTCGAAGACATTTACATTAGAAGCGGAAGTTATACGCAACCTAAGTTTGCGAGCGGAATCGATCATTTTATTACTTCAGCTGTAATTGTTCACATATTGTATGTATTAAGTATTTGTTCATATCTATATTATTTATGATGGAGCAAATACAAGAAAACTACTATGTTCAATGCCTAAGTAAATGTTTTCTGTGATTTTGCTCTGAAATGTGTTATACAGAATTCAGAGAAGCAAACATAATTAAAAATTATACTTAAAATATGCAATACAAATGAAAAAAAAGGTCGCTACAAATTTCTTTACTGTGTCATGGGAAATTATGTGTTCTATAGTTCGAATATAACCCAATTTTAATTATTTTCATTCTTTTCTGTTCGTTATGTAGTGATTACCACTCGCAATTCATACCAATGAGTTGTTGCAAAATGACCAAAAGAACGGACAGGGGCGAGGAGTCGGGCGAGGAGTCGGGCGAGGAGTCGGGCGAGGAGTCGGGCGAGGAGTCGGGCGGGAGTCGGGCGAGGAGTCGGGCGAGGAGTCGGGCGCGGGCGAGGGTCGGGCGAGGAGTCGGGCGAGGAGTCGGGCGAGGAGTCGGGCGAGGAGTCGGGCGAGGAGTCGGGCGAGGAGTCGGGCGAGGAGTCGGGCGAGGTCGGGCGAGTCGGGCGAGGAGTCGGGCGAGGAGTCGGGCGAGGAGTCGGGCGAGGAGTCGGGCGAGGAGTCGGGCGGGAGTCGGGCGAGGAGTCGGGCGAGGAGTCGGGCGAGGAGTCGGGCGAGGAGTCGGGCGAGGAGTCGGGCGAGGAGTCGGGCGAGGAGTCGGGCGAGGAGTCGGGCGAGGTCGGGCGAGAGTCGGGCGAGGAGTCGGGCGAGGAGTCGGAGGAGTCGGGCAGAGTCGGGCGAGGAGTCGGGCGAGGAGTCGGGCGGGAGGGGCGAGTGACGCGGGCAGGCGCGCCAGGGAGAGCTTCGGGCGGGCGCGCCGCGGAGCGAGGGTACGAGCGCCGCCAGGTGAGGCAATTACGAGGCGACGGCGCCCGCCCCCGACAAGGCGGCGTGATTGGGGCGCGCGCCGCGTGGCAGCGCTCCAAATCGCGCCTACCTCCCACCCACGCGCCGCAGGCCAGGATGCGCAGCTGCAGCGAATTTGCTAGAACGTAGCGAGTGAAGAAATCAAGTGGAACATGCAGCTCACGAATTCGAAAAGAAATGAAAAATGAAATAAAATATACTTTTGCAGGAGATGTGTGTGAAAAGTCAAGAATGGTTAGATGTTACCTGTTTAAGATGTACGCTCGATATTTTTTTAATTTTATTTAGTCAGTCATAATCACGTTGCTGTTGTTCTGTGAGAATATAACACCTATTAACTGTAATTGTATATTCGCAAATTGCCTTAATAAATAATTATTTATCAGTAATTAACGGTTCTAACAGAATGTGATATTAGGAGAATCGAAGCGATGTTTATTATTTAATGAATTATTCTTTCGTATTTATCTAGATGATCTAACAAACGTACTGATTTTGATTAATGGCATAAAAGCTAGAGAACATGCCCACTATTGAAATACTACCAAGGATATTCGAAATGGACGGAAAACGGAATTCAGATGGGCGCCAAGAGCTGATGAGTCCACATTTATATCACTTTCATAAATTGAGTGTCGGCTGTGGCCAATTGTGCGTGTTTCTTACTAGGAGGAAAGGAGTCAGCATTATACCTGGCTAACGATTTGCATCTACAAGTGGAACGTGTCATGGGACTTAAAAATAGAAGGGTACAGTCGAAATACTTTTTCAAATTTGCTATAAAATTTCGAGAACTGATATAACAAGCTCAGTCTAGAGTTACCAGAGGAAGCAGTTAAAAACTCGGCAGGAAGCTGAAAGAGCACGTCGACAGTAGGAACAAGGTCTGAAAGTCAAAGTTTGCGCTCTTCTCACAGCTTCGTGACTTTGTTCACATTTGGAAGCTTTAAAAGAAAAAGACAGTTTTTACGTTGTTTGTTCTTCCTTCGATTGAGACTCTTGCAGACTTTCTTGTTTCCTACAATTTTTGTGGAAATGTAAGATAGGCGAAATGTTTAATGGAATGGCGGAAGTGTTATTCAGTATTATGAATCCTAGAGTTAACATTGAAAAATAGGCGATAAAGGCATATTGTTTTTATTTTGTCTTTTTCATATCGCTATAATTTTCAACTAATTTTCATTGTATTTTTCAGCCTAATGACGTAATACTTCTTACAAAAATAGATTTATTATTTAAACAACATGACATGGATCACTAAATGTTGTTTGTGGTGGTTTTGTTCTCTTTCAGCGAAGGTTTGTAGTTGCTGCTGACTACTTTCATGTTACTGCTGTTAACATCGGCTAAAGCAGAAGAGGAAGAAGTAATGACCACTTTCATGTTACGCAGGGAATTGCGTTGGGCTGATACAATTGAAGCGACATAGGAAATGTTTGAGCTTCGTATAACCAAGAAACATTCCTTGAACAGTGTTAAAGGATTAACCGATCTATGCGGGAAGTAATCTTTCAACAAGTAATTAATTACATTCTTGTTATCTGTGATGTACTTCAGTAATACACTGAATTTCAGTAATTTAATTTAATTATTTATAATACAAATTTTAAGGCATGAAAACACATTTAGAAACAATAAGCTATAGGGAAATATTAAAAGTGTTAAGTGAGTTAGGAAGAGTGTTGTTGTTGTTGTTGTTGTTGTTATTATTAGTTATTAGTGATATTATTATTATTATTTTATTATTATATAATAATAATAATAATAATAATAATAAATTTGTGATTTAGGGCGTACCGTATGGGAACATAAAATAAATCTACTGTGAAACAATTATAAAATTATCACAATGTATTGAATCTCAGTAATCTAATAGAATTATTTATAATTCACAATTTAAGCCAAGAGAATTCATTTAGAAACCAAAAGCTCTAGGGAAGAACATTTAGAAATCATCATTCTAGAGATTATCCTGCAGACAGCGACCTGCCTAGTTCCATATCTTATTGAAATATCCCTTTTGTTTCTTAGTTTAAATTTCATTTTACTGCAATTCTTAAGCAGCCGATATAAACACTAATATCCCTATTGGTCGCCTGACATGGGTACACAATCGCTTGACACAATATGATGTACGAGTATGTTAGAGTAAGTGTTTTTTTGTGAAAGTGAGAGAAGGGGGCACGGATGAAAAAAGATCGCATGCAATTCGTGATTAGTGATGGCTAATTTTACCAAAAAATCTATCCCTCGATTTTTCGGTACATTACAAGGTTTTCGATGTCGATCAAAACTTCGACACAAAGTATCGATGTTTAAAATATTGGTGTTTTAAACGTGATAAAACATGATATTTTCCCAACCTGTTTCCAGTTTTAATTATAGAACTTAAATGGATTATATTTTAAATATACTAAATTATTTTTTGTTTCGTCACGTATAATATGTTACTACAAATTATTACGGAATGTAAAGAAGAAAATTCAAATTAAAGGATATTTTGTTTTGCTATTTTCCCATTAATTCACATTCATTAATAAATCATCGAAGTAAAACGTCCTGGATTTAATGTTATACATAACTCGTAAATATTAGTTATAAGCATATTTTGACTTAAATTTTACTGTCATCTTAATTTTATAATCAACATTGTTTATATACAAAAATTCAAAATGCAGTTTAACGACGGACCGTTTAACCACGGACAAAAACATAAAAAATATAACGTAGACAAATAATTAAAGTACAAAAAAGGGTTGGAAGATACTTTTGGACAACATTTTTTGTTTTCCTCAAACAATTCTTTAGCATACACACACCTCTACTGAATATTAAAGAAATGCACTGCTTGCTTCAAACTGACTTAATCTTCATTCAGACAGTTCTCCCGTTCTACGACTTTTCATAATATTACAGCGGGTGGTGAAATTATTATGATCACTTTAGTTGTTTTATATTCTTGACATTCTTTTTTCAGAATTTTTTATCTCTTTTCTATAACTGTTTTGTCATCTGATTTTTTTTTTTTTTCATTTTTTTTTAGATTTTATTTGTAAATTTGAATGAAGTGTTTGAGGTTTGGCTGTAGTTCCATTAAGTGTAATGAGAGTGTGTCAAAAAGGATCATGGAAGTGATCAAATTGAAAGGCGACATCACAAAATCACAGAAACAAAAGCTCTCTGTGACCTGTGATTTTTATCATTTCCTTACTTTTTTAGATGTTGAATAATCTATAATAATTGCATATTGGTGTACCACATGTTGAAGTTCATAAAATGTATATCAATAAATGTATAGTCAATAAATACAGTTGAAAGAAAATTATATTATTTTCATAAGTATATGTGATCATAATAATTTGGCCACCCACCGTATATGCATTAAAAACGAGACTGTTGCACACATATGAAATACGTTTAGAATATTTCGGACCAATTCCTGACCGCAAAACGTTTGTTCTAGTCGCGATATAAAAACTAGCCATAACAAGCAGTAGAATTGTTTATTTTATTGAGTTATATTTACATGTTCTCTCTTTTCATTTCCTTAGTACTTAAGTCATAAATCTAAAAATTAATTTTTGGTTTAAAGCTGAAAGATTCTCTTTTCAATGAGTCAGATGTGACTCGTTGCTATTACAATTTTATTTTAAACTCTTAGTTTCGTCTTTATTTCTGTCCATCTTAAGACATCTACAGCAGATATTGAACCGGTTTATTCAGTTTTGTCAATTGTTTACTTTTCGCAAGAAACATAATAAACATTTTGTTAAAATTATAATAAAATGACACTTCCGGAACAACACTAAAAATACTGATAATGAAATACACCCCTCATATTTACCTCCAAAAGCGAATAAACCTCCAAATTGAATCCCGTAAGCTGCGAACACTGGGGAAAGGTTGCGAATCGTAAACCGTTTCTTGCCTTCTTGAGATTGACAACTGGCTATGTCAGTCGCTATTGATTTTGAGCAATTCACAAAAAAGTAGATACTGGACATTTTCTTTAAATCATGAGATTTTTTAAAACATCGATGTTTCTGGAAAAATATCTGGATCTGAAGAAAACATCAGACACAAAACATCGATTTTAACATATTAATATTTCTGATGGAAAATATCGAAATTTTAAAACATCTATTTTTGTTGCTATCCTTATTCGTGACCTGTTTGTTAAAGTCCAGTCCTTGCCCCAGCCCAGATTTTGCCTGGTATGGATCGAAAAAAACAACAAAAACGACGGATGGGAACAGCTAGCCGCTAGAATTCTACTCCATACAGTGTTTGAATTGGATCCATCTATGAAGGTTTGGTTTGTTTTTTTCGTGTTTCCGGGCGCGTCAACTGCTTTGGTCATTAGTCCCGTTAGTGTAGTGCATGTGTTTTCTCGGGAGATGGCGGTGGTCTTCCCCCGCTGGATGGCGAGATCCGGCGCCGACCTACCGTCAGCTAGTGGGGTTTCCCCCTAACCAGGACTCTCCCACCAGCGGGGCACGGCCTAGCCGGGACAAGCTCTAAGCTCCGACCGGTCTCCCGGAATATGTGGTAGTGTAGTGCATGTTAGTGTAAGTGTGTGTGTAAGGGGAGAGGATAGGACAAGGAAGAGGAAGGACAAATCGCGCGCGGTCCGTGGCCCGTTTGGTAGGGTACAGCTCCGGCATTCGCCAGGTGTTAATCGAAGAAACCACGGAAAACTACCGATCAGAGCAGCAGGCCGCTAGAATTCTCCTTCAGGCAGCGACTGAATTCGACTTAGCTGAACAGCTAGTGTCGAAAATCCTGCCGCTGTCGGGACTCGAACTTAGGACCTCCCGGTCAGAGGCGCTGCAGCGACATCAGTTGATGCACTTAGCTACCGCTCCCGGTCCCATCTACGAAACCTAGGGAATTTCATTGAGCTATCGGAGCCGGCACGACTCTCTTCGTCCAAGAGCACGCACGCAGCGCCTTCGCTTCTCTACCTGACACGCAAAAACGATTCCCGCCCTGTCTGAGAGAGCAAGGCGCGTAGCGTGGTCGGAGGTTCGCCGCGATGAGACTAAATTAATCATCGTAATGAAGAAGGCAGTCCTCAACGCGCGCTGCGCTCGCCCGCCACTAGCCACTTTGCGAGAGTTTTACTGTTCTCTCTTGTTCTTGGCCACGCGAGCGTGAAAATGGTGGGGGAGGGGGGAGGGGAATTAGCTCGGCGCGAGGGGAAAGTTGGAAAGTGGATTTAACTAAGGCTGCGCTGCGGAATTAATAAAATAGATTCCCGCGAGGAAATTGAGAAGCAAGCAAGATGTAGGAACTTGAAAGTTGCCCGGGGGCAGTAAAGGTTATTGTTATTAGTAATATCAAAATCCACTAATTATTACTTATTATCCGGAGGAGACGGCACGTTAAACTGCTCCCAGGACGAGACCATTGAGGGAGAGAGTCTGGCGTTTCACTGTCTCAGCCGCGAATGCTGCCACCCGCTATGAATGCAAACTTCGGAATAGCCTGACTCTGACTGCGTATATTCAGGTAACAGTTATGATTTCGTCTGAAGGGAATTACATTTACATATATTTATGTACCAAATTAGTTCTGGGTGAATGTTATTCTGATATTTTGACAGAAAATTATAATTTGAGAGGATGAATATGTTATATGCGCATTAGCTGTTTTGAATATTTTGGTATACTAGCGGTATCTGGCAGACGTTCTCCCCTTCATCTCCCTCCTTATCCTTCCCCCCCCTTTCTCTCTCCGTCTCTCTCTCTCTCTCTCTCTCTCTCTCCGTCTCTCTCTCTCCGTCTCTCTCTGTCTCAGTCTCACAGACACTGTGTCTCTCTGTCTCTGTATCTCCCTGCCCCTCTCATTCACATTTAGTTGCAGATTCTGCATATCTCTGAGCAGGTGGGGTAATATCGAGAAGCGCTGGACCAACAAAAATGTAACAAATTGTTCAAGTAATCTCATCCTGTAGATAACGGCCTTTGGCCTCAAAATTATAGTTTTTAATGCCCTAGAACTCTTCGTATACGAGTTATTTAACGATAAAGATAAAAAAAATACCGGCGAGTGTGGTGGGTTGCATTTGACATGAATATTTAGTTTTGTTTTACAGCGCCATCTAGTGGAGTTACTCCAAAATTAACAGTACATAAACCTGGGAGAAAAACATGTAGGTGTGCCTCCTTTCATGGAGATCGGTCACATGGTATACGAGTTAATTGCTCTTATATATACCACACACACACACACACACACACACACACACACACACACATATATATATATATATATATATATATATATATATATATATATATATATAAATTTAGATACGAGATGTAGCTAAAATAGAAACCGGACTTATTTTATTATAGACACACTACCTATGCCTAAGGGACAAACGGTACACACCTTAGTCACCTGATATCCAATCCCTTCCGCTGCCCTCTCATTTGTGCTGTGGCTTCTTCTAATAGAACTGTGCATTCGCAAGCCGCCGGATATATGCTGAGCGTTTTGAAAGATGAACGTGAGAATGTCAAACTGCTTGTCACACTCGGAAAATCCGCAACAGAAACTCGTTCTTTGTAAAAAAAAGTATGCTGGAATGAAAGTTTATCACGCACTCAAGTTTTTGTGTGGTATAAACGATTTAAAGAGGGACGAGAGGAAATTGAAGATGATTCACGTGAGAGCGACCTTCCGCATCAACGACGGATGAAGATGTTGGAAAAATCAAAGAACTAATCTGCTAATATCCCAGGAGTTGACAAAAAATCTCTTCGGCATATTTTGCATTATAGCTATTAACATACCTAGAAATGTTAAGAGGGTTATTACTGCCGAGGCCAAAATTTAAAAATCGTGGCGTAGCTTAGCGGAGCCGAGATTTTTAATTTGGACGAGGCAGTAATAACTAGAGACAGGATTTTTATGTAATTACGTATTTTTTGTCTTCCTACTTTACGTTCTCAAATTTGAAATCTTGGCGAATCGGCCCCGTCCTTACACAATATACTATTTTTTGTTACATATTTTTACATATTTGGTACTATATTACATATTTTGGTATTTTCACAAAATATTTTTATTATATTATTTTTTCACTTTTATTACATGTATTTATGAAAAGAAATATTTTTTAAAAATATCAGCATTTTTTCCTAGATAATTACTGCGTCCTGTCCCCTCCACGTTCCCCATGCAAAGACGCGTGATGTTCTCACAGTCCCGCGCGTCTGCTTCAGTTGTCTCAGTAGCACGAAGTGCGCGTCAGCGACTGAGATACTTTTCGCCTTTAGGTGCGAAAAGTATCATTGATGTCGCGGGTCGTGACTTTTATCCTTAATTTTGGAGACACATTGGCAATCGCCAAGTGTAACAGTCAATGAGAGTGCTTCACGTTGCAGTGATGTTGGCTGGTCGTAGATATTGTTGGTTTGTACGATGCTTTCTATTGCGTCTAGCCTCGATGCAAAATAGAAATTTACTTCACTACTTAGCAAATGCTAAGCATGAAGCTTTTACTACTGATGGAAAAGTTGTATAGTGCAAAGTGTGCATCGACTTCAGCTCTCCAAATTATTTGTAAGACGTTTGTATTATTATTAAAATGTGTTTAGGAATTTTTTTATAACTGTAATTTTGTATTGTGTTAATGTGATTTATAATTAGTAAATTTTGATATTACATATTGTATTCGTTTTACATATTTTCATTAATATTTATGTACATATTTTGACCTTTCATACTACATATTTTTCCGGTCTAGTAATAACACTGTAACATTTCTAGGTATGGTCAGCATTTTATCGGTCACATGCGTCTTTAACCCCTGTTAACATGCAACCCTGCAGGTTTGTTAAGGGTTGTATGTACTTGTACCTACCTGTATGTTAAGAAATTTAACATCCTTAGCAACGTAAACAACCATTGATTCATCGGAAGCGAAATGTTTGTTAAGGAAAAAACATGGCAATGTACAAAACATCAGATTCAAACAATTCAGAAGTAATTCACATTGGTTTGGGGAATAATTATTCTTAATTGTAATATTATTAATAGTACAAAAATCATAAAAATATATTAGGTGAATTAACCTCATTTTCCATTAAATGAAACAACTTCGGAAATCGTATTTACAGACGATGTGAAGGTGTCGCCACTGGAAATCAACGCGCCAATTTCCTAACCTAACGTCATTTCTTTAGGTATCTTTAGGTTAGGAGAATTATTTGCACCCAATTTTCTCGAACCACAGTATACGAATTTTATTTATATAGATATATCATAAGCATCAACCCGCAATATCGTACTAATGTGCCACAGCAACATAATTCATGTTTTTTCTATCGCAGTAATGTCGAAAATTTTCGCATAATTCGTGAGATTTTATGGTAACCGATAAACATTTTAACATAAAAATGGGTTCAAAAACAGTGCCCTTGAATCTTACACCTAAACAAAAGAATTCTCGAATGAACATTTGTTCTGGCACTTTGAATGCCATTAGATAAGACCTTAAACTCTTGAAAGTGATGTGAAGTGAATGACATGTGATGAATTGTGGCTTTTTACTTAATGGTTCAAAAAGTAAGTGCGAATCAGTCCTTTGGAAGCCCTCCTGATCATCGAGACAGAGGAAAGCTCGAAGGAACAAATCAAAATTCAAAGCAATGAAGATTGTATTTTTTTTACATTCACGTAGTTGTGTACGTATATTAGGTACCTGCAGGATAAATTGTGAATTAGTAGTTCTATCTTGCGGTCCTATTTACTGTCTCTGAACAAAAAGAGCAACGATTTGAGTTGTAAAAAACAAGTCTTGAATTCTTCATTATGACACACTGCATTGTCTATCAAAACGTTTCTGTACAAATATAGGATCCCTATGTTAGCACATTCTTCCCAGACCTTACACCATGTGTCTTTTTCTGTTCCCCCAAGGTGAAATAAGTACTGAAAGGTACGAGATTTGAAACAATGGAAGCCGTCAAAGCAAACCCGGTCGAGACCATGAACGTGCATTCTGATAATGACAACAGACCCTGCTTTCGCCAATGGAAAATTCGCATGGGGCGGTATAGGGATTGTGGAGGGGAGTATATTAAAGGGGATAATGTTAAAGATGCAAAGAATAAAATTTAACAATGTTGCAACATTAAATCGGTTAATTTTTAGTCACAACGCGTATTATACATTTTAAAATGTTTAAAGAGGACCACGGCAGCTTAGAGATTAGGACGCACGTTTCCTAATCCAAGGAAAATGGGGTCAAACGTATAGCGTTTTCCATTCGTTGCACTGAAACCCACCCTAGTGCAGGGCAAAAACTTCATCGCCCCGCAACAGTGTGTGGCGTCATAACAGTCGCCATGTAAGGTAAATATTGGCTACGTGCATTTTTTGCACAAGGAAGTAGGCTGCGACAGCGGGCAGCATGCAAGGGATGCCTCCCTGAACAAAGGGAGGCTATTAGGGCGGAAATCCCCAGGGAGCTGCCGTGACGTGCGTTGCCACGGGGCCAGATTTGTGAACCCCGTAGTTCGGCTCTCTGGTAAACGCGGCTGGCGGAAGCGGCGAGATGACGAAGTTCCGTTAGCCGGGCCAGAGGGTATAAATGCGCGCCCGCACACGACTCGTTCTTCTAGGGTAGGAATAGCTGCACCGCAGTGGCGTGAACGTACATTGCACCTTACGTGTGTTCACAAAACTGAACAAGTATACTAACTCGTTCTTCTGATTCTCGAGCTCTTCGAGGGATCTCGTGTGAGGGTGTGCGGCACGTGGCACGTCGGGTAGGCTACGGGGCAAAGGGGTCGGGAGCCGGCGTGAATTCGTCGAGATTTAGAGCAAGGTGCATCACACCGCGGGAGTGAATCTTATCAGGCAAGCGGTTGTGGTGACCAGGTCAAGTTCCTCTTAGAAACAGTCTGTCGATATTGTAACTAGTAGATTCGGGTGTCGGAGGAGATCTTTAATAAATATCAATATTACACTGTTCACGTCTATTATTCATTGCTGCGGCATTGACGCCACAAGTGCAGCCCCACACGCGTGAAGGGCAGCTACGAATGAAACGGATTCCGGAACAGTCAGTGCGTGTACGCTACGCAGTAAGATTATAGAGAACTGCTGTTGGTCGGTCACACTGATGGAAATCGAAAATTAATAATTTTGAATTATGATCACTGTTATAATTTTTAAGTCTTTTAGTAATTATTCCTTCTTAATTCATAAATTACTAACGTGTGATTTCTTTATTTAAGAACTACGAAAACTTCAAATGCGTATGTGTCGAAATTTCTTTTTTCGTGATTTGCCAGTGATTGATATATTACACAAGATTTTGAACCGAAAGGCTTCTGGCAGAATTGTTTGATTATTGAAATCCGTAAAAATATTAACATGAGCATTTCTGCTGGTATATGCATGGGCGTGCGAGAAACATTTCTTGGCACATGTATTTGAATGATTTTGTAAGGGAAACTATTTTTATTTTCACTTTATTAGCGTTTCGAAATTGAGGCGTACCTACACTTTTATTTCTAAATACAACTAGATTTGTTAACATGAAGTTATTCAAGGTTAAATTTTAGGAAAACAAACTGATTTTCCGAACTTCGCGAGTCGCAAAAATGATTTTAAGAGTTTTCTTGCAAACCATAATATACTCCATCATTCGAAGAATCTCTGCGTAACAGAATATCCTTAATTGCCTTCACAATTTCACCACGAATCGAAATCAGCATGGATAACTTCCGTACCTAACCTCACAATAGCCCGGTGCACTGGACTAAATTGACGCAACCGTCAGTGCAGTTAAGGGCGTCCCGAGTGCGCCCTGGTTCCGTGTGATTGTGTGAATGGAACATGCGCTTTTTTGCTCTGGTGCTCCCTAGCGGTCGAATGGAACACGAAAGCTGTCCTGAGTGCGCACTGGGTGCGCACCAGTGCGGCGAATGGGAAACGTTATTATACGCATATTTCTATCCGAGCATGTTCTATTGAGGGCCCTGAAGTCCAATTAGCCGCGTTTCAAAATGAGTACCTGTCTTTATCGACTTCACTGATAGATGTTGTGCAAAAGGTTGAGCTACCAGCAGAACTACCATGGAATTATCTCATTGATTGATTATTAGGGATTTCGGGCGCGTCAACGACTAAGGTCATTAGTCCCGTAAATGTAGTGCATGCTTTTTCGTTCGGGAGGTAGCGATAATCATCTTCCGCTGGATGACGTGATTCGGCGTCGACCTACCGTCGGATAGTGCAGTTTTCTCCAACCAGATATCTCGCACCAGCGGGGAGAAGTTCCAAGCTCCCGACCAGTCTCCCGGGATGTGTGGTAGTGTAGTGCATGTAAGTGTAAGTGTGTGTAAATAAGGGATAAGATAGGACAAGGAATGGAAAGGAAAGATCGCTCGCGATCCGTTGCCCGTTTGTTAGGATACTGCACTGACATTCGACTGGTATTGATCGGAGAAACCACGGAATACTATCGATCAGAGCAACCGGCCGCTTGAATTCTCCTTCAGACAGCGACAGAACTCGACCCAGCTATGTAACTAGTGTTGAAAATCCTGCCACCGTCGGAACTCGAACCTAGGACCTCTCTGTCAGAGACACTGCAGTGACATCATGCTCTGAGTCATCTCTTCCGATCCATGGCATTATAGTCTGAATGCCCTCTTCACGTCTTTACGCAATGATAGCGCTATAATTAGAGAGAATTGGCTATAAATAAAACCCCGGATTATGTCAAAAACGTTATCCTAAAAAGTTACTTCTTCAGAGATCACGTAGCTCATGTAGCGACGATAGCGTCACCAAACTCTTCGTGCCAGTAAGCTTCTACGGATCGTTCCGCAACAAAAAGGTAGAGAAATAGTTGAGGGGGAGAGAGACAAAAGAAGAGAGGAGATTCGCGCTGCTGGATTCGTTATTCCAGAGGAGGGAGAAAAAAAGACTCTTGAGGTTACGTAATCGTTTCCTATTCCTCCGCTTTTGTGCGTGCTTGATGGTGAGTCACGACTACGGAGACAACACAGAGAAGCGTAGGAAAAGAAAAATATTGCGAACATGACTTCAAGGACATTTTTCTCTTTCCTCCCGAAAAGACACACCAAATGCCAATTGATCACCTCTGCGTATGCCTGAAGACTGGAATTCACCTTGTTGATGTGGCAGAGCACGAATACTCAGTCTCTCAAAAGCTATCATAATCCTTCGTAGAAATACTGCACTTCTCTTTCTTGTAGGAATGTTTTATTTTTAATATGTGGAATTTTACGCAAAGAAATGAGAAATAAATTTATCAACATCAACAGTAGAAATATGCGACACAAAATACACTGAAATTCAATCTGCTCAATATGTAATATGATATGATATGATGACTGAAGAAAATCTTTATCATATTATACGTGTGTGTATCTATAAAGAGCTTGGAGTATCATATCACAATTATTCATTATCATTTTCTAATTGTTTGGTTAATCTCAACTCTGAAAGATCTAAAATTCTGTATTATTTTATTTCATCAATTCTCAAATTACGGGCATTCATTATAAATGAATAGTTCAAAATGAATGACCTTATTATATCTGTCACGCGTCAAGCCTCACTTGATACAGCTTGTTTTGTATATTTTTTATTTTTTTATTTTTATTGTTATTTTGTTATTGTGTTACTGTATTATTTGTATTTGTTGTGTTATTTATATAGTATCTTATGCCATCTGTTCTATCAGAAGTTATTTGTAAGCTATTTATAAAAAGTTATTTGCGCCTTCAATATATTCGGCAATTTATGAGGTTAATCCTGTAAACAAATTACTAATAAAATTGAAATATTGAATTGAATATGACCTTTTGTATCCACTTATGCCTTTCATATCGGTTACATACTATAGGTTGTCAAGTTAAATGTAAATGCATGCTGCCATTTTGCGGGATATCCGAAAGTATTACACGTATTTACTAGATTTCTCGTAATAATGAGATTCAGGAAAAATGAAATTACGAATGACTTATGAATTATCTTTAATGATTCTAGGAAATATATTTCGCGTATTATTAATATTATATTCCTTTTACCCTTTTCAATTACTTTTTCCTTCTTTGTAGTCCAAATCCACATCAGATGTGTATAACGATAAATATTGTATAACGATAATATTGCTACACGCTCTTGAACTGAGTTAGAATGATATGCATTTAAGAGTCAAGAATCGTTTCGCCATGATCTAAAACACCTGAAGATTCTCTGGAAAAGTGTAATATGGTTTGTGTTCTTATACATTTTGTTTTCGAAAGTAACTTGATAAGAAACAAGTATTTATGAAAAAATAAAAAATAGAAAGTTTCTTATCAATATAATTCATATTCAAATATTTTCTTTGCGATTTGAAGTGAATATAAATAAACTTTATCTTTGAGATGCCAATTTAAAAATGAATATTCCGAGAGCTTCTTGTTTTTCGGTTCGAGAGAATGAATTTCGGAATTAATTTGAGGATTTGTAGGTTCTTCAACAAAGAAAAACACTTTTTCCAAATTGAATTGAGGCAAATGTATTACTATTTCCATCCTCTGCAAGTTTTAAGACAATATCATTCAATCGGAAATTCCATTTTTGGAAGATTTAACACTAACCAAGGAAAAGTTTTTCACAATTCCAATCGACTGTTTTCCACAACGAGCACCTCCCTCAGCTCGTTGGATTAGGAGGAGAATCACTTCCCGCTCGATATTTCCATTGATTTTAACGAAATTTTAATACCGCCCAAGTATCAGAGCTCATTAAAATATTGAATATTCATTCTTTCGCGCGGCAAGGCCTATACATCGCAAGCAGAGGCCTTTTTCATTCTACGCCTCTGAAACGCTGAGAGGGCGTTTGTCGAGGCGAGCGGCGGCGGTGGAGGCGAGGACTGTGGCGGGGGCGAAGTAGAAGAGGTGGCAATAGAGGAGGTGGCGATGGCGAAGGTGGTGGCGGTGGCGGTAGCACTGGCTCTGGCAGCAGCAGTGACTGGAGCGGAAGCGGTGGCAAGGGGCGTGGCCGGTGGTGAGGCGAAGGCGAAGGCGAAGCGAAAAGGCGAAGAGCGAAGCGAGCGAAACGAAGAAGCGAAACGAACGAACGAACGAACGAAGAAGCGAACGAAGGCGAAGGCGAAGCAAGGCGAAGCGAAGCGAACGAGCGAAGGCGAAGGCGAAGCGAAGCGAGCGAAGCGAAGAGCGAAGGCGAAGAGCGAAAGCGAAGGCGAAGGCGAAGGCGAGGCGAGGCGAAGCGAGCGAAGGCGAGGGCGAGGCGAGGCGATAGGCGTGCGGTGGCGGTGGCGGTGGCGGTGGCGGTGGCGGTGGCGGTGGCGGTGGCGGTGGCGGTGGCGGTGGCGGTGGCGGTGGCGGTGGCGGTGGCGGTGGCGGTGGCGGCGGTGGCGGTGGCGGTGGCGGTGGCGGTGGCGGTGGCGGTGGCGGTGGCGGTGGCGGTGGCGGTGGCGGTGGCGGTGGCGGTGGCGGTGGCGGTGGCGGTGGCGGTGGCGGTGGCGGTGGCGGTGGCGGTGGCGGTGGCGGTGGCGGTGGCGGTGGCGGTGGCGGTGGCGGTGGCGGTGGCGGTGGCGGTGGCGGTGGCGGTGGCGGTGGCGGTGGCGGTGGCGGCGGTGGCGGTGCTGGCGGTGTCGGTGTGCGGTGGGGGTGGCGGTGGCGGTGGTGGTGGGTGGCGGTGGCGGTGGCGGTGGCGGTGGCGGTGGCGGTGGCGGTGGCGGTGGCGGTGGCGGTGGCGGTGGCGGTGGCGGTGGCGGTGGCGGTGGCGGTGGCGGTGGCGTGGCGGTGGCGTGGCGGTGGCGGTGGCGGTGGCGGTGGCGGTGCGGTGGCGGTGGCGGTGGCAGGGGCGTGGCGGTGGCGTGGCGTGGCTGGCAGGTGGCGGGGGCGTGGTTGGCGGGGCGGTGGACGAGCTGTGGCGTGGCGAGCGGGCAGGTGATAGGGGCGTTGGCGGTGGCGGTGGCGATGAGGGCGGCAGAGGCGGAGTTGAAGGTGCTGGGCGCGGAAGCCGGGTGGGCGGGGGTATGGAAGTGGGAGAAAGGGTGCGGGAGGGGGCTCGGCGGACGGCGCCGCTTCGACGAGGTGAGAGAGGAGGGGCGAAGTTGGCGGCGGCGAATCGTTGGAGATAAAGGGAGCCCCCTTGGCAGGCGCCGGTGAGCTGGGAGGGCTCGGAAGAGCTTTCCTGTGAACCAGGGGTTCCGCTGCAACCCAGATTCCGCTCGCATCCCTACTTTCCCCACCCTTACTATGTTTTACTTGATTTTCTATGGTTCATTTCCTGCACCTCTGCCAGAAAATGATGCACCTGGAAGATTTTAGGGTTCGACTAAATGAGGTGAGGTATTACACACTCCGACAGTGGTTACAACTAGTGATGCGACGTCGACAAAAAATATCGATGTTGACAAACATCGATGTCCAAAATTAAAACATCCATATTAATAATACAGAGAACGAAAGACATCGTTGTTTTTAAACATCGATGTTTTAAAGCTGGTATAACAACCTCTTAACATTAAATTTGCGTGCAAAAGAATTAATTTGAGAGAGACCTAAGTATATTAGTTTATAACTAGTGTACCCGTGCGAGAACTCTCGCATGTTAAACACCACCTGTTTCTCTATCCATTCATTTCCATATTAAGAGGAAAGTTGTAAACGAAATGTATTTATGTGTTAAAAATGTAAAAAGCTAACTTTCAAAGTACTTAGAGAAAATGAAATAAAAATAACATACAAGAAAAAATGATGTTTGAAACAAATTTTGAATAAATGATTATTCCGTTATTGTCTTTGAAAAATTCACATTCCTCAAAAACATTTGAAGTAATTAGACAACCTTGCTTGACAGTTACCTTTTCGCTTTCCTTGATAGTTACAAACATATTTGAAAAGCTTTTTACTCTCTACGTAAAATTGTCCATGCGAAAATACAGGATCGGGCACGTACAACCCTACTCTTTGGAGTATTATTTAACTTTAACTGACAGGTACACTCGTGAAATATAATCACCTAGTATTTCATGTAATTAGTTTAATTTAACATACAGTAACAGATTCTACACGTCTCTGAACACTTGGGCTAGTATCAAGAAGCGCCGGACCAGAAAAAAATCTAAAAGAATATCCAAGAAGCTCTCGTCCTATACATTAGGGTGCGAGGAACACATTTTCGAGGCCACCGGTCTCAAAAGCCTACCTTTGAGGGCCCTAGAACGTTTGGTTTAGGAGCTATTGAACTAAATGCTGCCCGAGTATTGCGGATTTAATTTGACGTCAATATTTAGATTTTTTCAACAAATCTTTCATATTTTAAAGTCAAAATGAAATTTGCCACGTCTCACGACTGAAATTCCCTTTCTTTAGAGACCTCATTTATAAAAAATTCTCTCTATTCTCTTAGTACATTTAGTACTGTAAATTCTCCTTTGAGCACGTTGGTAAGAGATCTAGATGTTACATGCAAGCAAGTACCATTTATTATTAAACAGGTCGATTTATTAATAATTGAAAATATGAGGAAATATATTTAGTACCGCATATGATAGTCCAGATACTACGTCTTTATCTCATGTTTTATTGTTTATATTACACAAAATCCTCTCCTACATTATTTGAGTAGTACAGACGAGTTTTGCGCACACGTAACTGATCTTCATAAATGAGGTCTCTAAAGAAAGAGAACTTCACAGAGACGCGATGTTTTGCACTTTGACTTCGAATATATTATTTTATTTATTTAATAGGTAATTATTACAGACAAATTACAAAACTTGATGCAATGTGGCCGTTGACTTCTTGTTCGAGGGGAGTTCTTCTTCACCGAAACTGCCACTTCTGATGTCCACTTCTGAAGATCTTCTTCGTTGAGGTCCTCTTCTGTAAGTCTCCTTCTGACCTTGAGATCCTTTTCTGGAGTACTTCTTCGTCTGACCTCTCTCCATCGACCTGCCCGGCAAGGGAGGTCCTACAAATAGCTACGCTACCACCGGCGTAGCTCTTAGGGTCTTTGAAATATTCAAGCCCCCTCACCAACGGGAACGTCGTGTTCTCTCAGGGTGGGGGTAATATATTGGAAGATTACATCAAAATCTCTATCAAAAAAGTAAATTAGTGGCGTTTCAACGTAGTACATTCTCCGTCAGATCAAAACTAGGTATTTACAATTCAACGTTGGAACAAGTAAGACGTTTTAACTACCTTGGCTGCGACTTGAGCTACGATTACGACAACGACATTGATAACAAACTCTATCAGTTCCAATCAATCGGTACGGCACAATAAGACGGATGCTCTCGATGAAGACAAGAGAGACGCAACTAAAATTGTAGAAAATGATGACAGTTTCAGTTCTACTGTATGAGAACGAGTTATCGGTACAGACGAGAATGAAATGTAGTGTTACACAAGCTTCCAAAATGAGATTTATAAGAGCAGTAAGAGACTGTAGGCTTCTAGACCTGATCTAAAACGAAAGCTTCCAAAGAATTCTCAAAGTTTTTTCCATACAACATGTATTAGACAAAATAGAGGAGAAATATTCAAACGTTCAAAACAAAGGATGGAAGATAATAGGCTCACAAAAGTCGTCTATCATTATTGACCAGCTGGATAAATAATTCCTGGTCGACCAAGACAACGATATGATGACGCCGGAATAGGCCTTCTTACTTCACCCTACCGTGAAAGGACGAAGAAACAAACATATATCGAACCCTGGTAACGAAAAAGTGGACCAATCTTTTCCCTATACATAGCAAATTACTTCCTGTTATACGTTGTGTAGTAAGATTTCACGTTTTGTGAATCCATGATACCGAAAAATTGACGTCAAATCGTCTGTCTGTTCGCTTAAGGCCAACGCTAGCGCATAAACCGTTAAACCGTTCAGATGATTTTCTCCAAAACCGATATCTTCCCCTCGTTTCTTGCACCGCGATCTAAATGGACATCCCAAAACGAACGAATCAGCTCGTGCAAGTCTTAAACGGATATTTTGATTTTGGGAGAAACTTTACATGAAGTCGCAACATTTTCAAAATTTTCTTAAAAACGTCTCCAACTTTTTTAATCAACTTTGCGCTCGCTTTGAGTGAAAACGCTTTAAAAATGGTTCAAGTTTAATTTTAATTGATATATCTGAATTTTCGAGAATTTTAAAAGTTCAAATTTTTTCCGGTTCTTCAACTACAATCTTTAATTTAAGATAGAGATTTTTTCGTTAATGAAATTTGTTGTGCAATGACACAATTTTTAAAATTTTCGCGCAATTTTGTGTGAAATGTAGGCAATTTTTAAACAATTGTTTTCTCGGAAACGGCTTTAATTAGTTTCGTTAAATTTTCTCCTCGTATGTATCAAAGGATGAAAACGAAACTTATTCTGGGCCCAATTTCAGTGCGTGTTTTTGTATTGTTAATTGATTGTAGTTGTATACAATTAAACATTGCAAAAACCATAGATGATGTACTAGATATAATATAGATAATAGAGATTTTTTCTTAAACAAAATCTGCTCAATAAAATGTATCTTGATATAAGTTCACGTACAATTTAAAAAAATGAGTCTTAATTTTCGCGTAATTTGTTTGAAATTATTGGTTTTGTTTCAAAAAATTCTCAAAATCAGCTTCATATTTTTTCTTTATTTTTCATCCATGAGTAGAGCAATGAACGCTTTAAAACCCAGTCTAATTTTACTTGAACTCTGAATTCTCGCAAATTGCAACATTTAAAAAGCTTGCGAGACAGAATGTGCCGTTGTAGCACCACTAGTTATAATAGAGAGCCTTATTGTCTGTCTTTAGTGTACAGATACGTACAAATACGTACCTACGTACTTACTTACGTAATATTTTAGTGTATAAATACGTACAAATCGTACGATGATACATACGATACCTACAATGATAAAATTTTGTGCAGTTTGCAACTTGTGAGTTAATTTAGCTTTTAAATCTGTAATATAAAGTACACAAATGGGAATAAGGCATAGTGAGTTAGTTTATTAGATTGGCAATTGTGCTTATGGGTATTATTTCTCACAATCATATCAGGGAATTAATATCTATGAAGAATGTTTGGCAAATCGTACCTACTGCATAGTGCGACTAAGTCTGAAGTCAATATGGATTCCTTGCTACACGAGGAAAGAGATGAACCATTTATAGAAAAATAGTCTGAAGAATTTTCTTATCTACCTTGTTCTTTGCAGTACGGCAGCCTATCATTCGCCATTAAAAGTTTATTGAGTTTAATAAAAGCCCGAGTGGCGTGGTAGCACTGAGGTCTTCGTTTATTTTCTGAGATAAAGAGTTTAATTGCGACGGGTATCTGCTTATATAGAGTTGGAGGTCGTCATCGTACATTTTATGTTGGCAGTATTTAAGGCATTATATTACGTAAATTAAAAATTCTAATGGCCCTAGAACTTTCTCTGTGCGTCCCCCACCTCAGTCCAAACGCCACAGGACCTTTCCACGTGACTCAACGATCTGAAATAGATTCTGAGAACAAGCGCGTCGTGGATTTAGCTACACAACTGGCTTTCATTTCTTAATAGACGATCGCCTTTAATGCGATACGATTTTGATAGAGAATGACTTTTATAAATTCAAACAAATAAGTATTATGGAGAACACCAGAACAGCAAAAAAACTACTGGACGTCATAACAAAGAGTAAATGCAGCTCGGAGTGACTAAAGGAGGTCCAGAGGGTCATGCAACAGATCAGCATAGAAAATCTTGAAGACCGCAACGAGTGTCTGAGTAAAATCATGAATGTGAAGTTCGGGCAAAGAACAATACAACAACGTGGTAAGAAGTGGAAGAGAGAACATTCTGAGAGTTCAATCGTTCTCCTAAAGAGAAATAATATATTAAAGAAATAAAAATAAATAATAACCAAATAAGTATTGTTAATTTATCATCGTCGATTTTTTCTAATGCCTTTGAAATGGTGGGGATAATACTAAAAAATCTGTCTTCAAAAGTATTCAGGGAATTCGTTGAAGATTTAGGATGAACAGAGACTAGCGAGTTTTTCAGAGAGATCTATTTATTACCGTAATGTTGACTAGGAACTTTCTGTAGCATTATTTAATAAAGAACTTATACGGTACAATTTTTAAAATCATTGTACTACTTTGGATTGCACTCACATGCATGTCACCTAACTATCTTTTGCTTATCGAAAATTACACGCCTTCCTTTCTTTCTCTCGATTCATGATTGGTGGATTAGTAATGTTTTACAGTTATTTTTTTATTGCCAACATGACTTGATTTAATTCAAACAGTAATAATGTATCCTATCATAAATACGTTTTTAAATGGGTTAAGTCACTGATCCAGTTTCCGTGATACGTACTAGTAATGATAACATGATCTTTATATGTGAATTGGTTGGTTAAAGTCAATACAAAGGGCAGAAATGTGACCTTAATAATACTTCCAAACATTACTTGAGGTAGTTGGTAAGAAGTGATATTATGAATAATTTTCGAAGTTCATACATCTTTAAGTACACTTTTGAAAGCACATGGAGTGTGTTTTCTCTATATTAGTGCATCTACTTCTGAAGTTTGTTTCTAACAAGGATCGTATTACAAGCTGCACTATCTCGTTGCTTAGATATTCAAGTACTTGCATATATGTTAGCATACACAGGACGGCATTCAGTCCGAGTGCAATTGTCAGAGGCACTCTAAAACGGTCGTGAAATATGATTCCAACATTACGCTGCGAAGCTTTGGAGCAATAAGAGGAATAACTAAGTCCAATTTCCGGGTCCCTCGTTCTGCGCATGTGCGAGGTACCGTGAACGATGACTCGTCCTTCCCCTGCAGTTCTCGCCTCTCGACCGTTGCGCCCTCTAGTTTACGAGCAAACTTTCGCGGGCTATGGCTTAAATTAATCCTGGTTGTCCAGCGTATTGCGCCCGAAGAACCGCTCATTCTACCGGTGCCCATAGAGCGCGCCCCGCAGCTATAAATTGCGAGACGACAAACAGAGAACGCTTCAAAATTCGAGACTCCATTAAATTCCATTTAGTAGTTCGGACGTTTGCGCCGGAGAAAATGAAGATATAATGATTTTTAGGAATTCAATGAAAATATTGTTAGAAATCCTTAAAAACGGAGAACTTACTGACGCGTTGTTTATGACTCGTGAAAATATTCATAAACCTTAGTGTATTAATATATTTGGCCCTATCAGAAGCAAATTAATGCTACACGTGAATATGAACAACAAACAAGACTAAATGGGATGCCATATTAAGTATAAAATAATTATAAAATGTTAAAATGAAATAGTACAAAGTACAATTTTGTGTAAAGTACAATTTTAGTAACTGCAAATGGCACGTTGATGGCCTTTGAGCATTATAGTGAAACATATTTACATTAGTCTCTCTCGTTGACAAATGTAATAATTACTCGTATACAGTCATTACTTTTGTAATTACAACTACGTATGGTGGATAATACAGAACACGATAAAAAATATATAGTTTGAAATTCTATGAAGGTTCCTCTGTCAAATCTTGAGAGAAATCATCAAAAAATCAGAACACACATTTCCGAATTGACTAAAAATCTATAAATTGAAAATTGTTTCGATTTTTTATAGTAATAAATAGTTATAATAAATTGATATACCTTCATCTAAGTAAATAGAAATTGTATTGAAAGTTGTTTGAAATTTCATTTTTTTAAAACAATTTTTTCTTTACGAATAAAATTTACTTTTTTGTGGAACTGCTCGAAAGGTTTTTGTTCATGAGGTTTTTAAGCTTGACATAAAGTTTCCAGAGTTTCAAGAAAAAAATATTGCGAACATCTTCAACCATCAAATTTGAAAATCGAAAATGAAGTAGTTTGGGAATTTACTTATCACGATTTTCTTCAGTTTAGTTTGTCTAAATACCTAAATGTCCTTAAAAGGGTTTATAAATTGTACAATAATTTTACTTATGCCTTTGTGAATCTGAATGTATAAGAAAAATTAAAATTATTAGCTTATAATGGGAACATGTGGGAGGCAGATAAGGAAATGGGGAGGGACAGTTCGGGAATTGGTGAAGGTTGGGTCTGGGGAAATAAAGGGCGATAGGATATTGATATGGGGAAATGAAGGGTGGGACCCGGACTATGTTCTTAGGAAATATTCTACAAACTTAATCTACAAGTTTACAGATTGTTTTGGGTGCCCCCATCTCTAGCGTCAGTAGCCAGAAAAATGTAGAAGCCGAAATGTATGTAAAATGAAATTGAAGGGAAAATACCGAAATACTCTTTTACGATCAAATTAAAGGGACTGTTTGTTTTTCTGCGCATTTTAAGCTCATCGTTAAGCAATTTTGGATTGGTTTGTGTCTCACAGTACCGGGAATGTACTGTATGAGAAATTAGAACCGTGATACTGTAACACTCAGTTCCAAGATAAGTTATACCAATTTTCAGTTTGAAAACAATTATTATTTACAAAGTTCAGAGTTTGCGCAAAAGTTTAGATTAAATACTCTTGTATACAAGATTAAATATTTAGCTAAGGAAAAGACGAACTTTTCTCTAGCTTGAAACAATTACAGATGGGATATTTTTTTAAACTACGGACCAGTATTCGGAAAAATCTGAAAAAATCACAATAAGCAATATTTTGAGAGGAAGGTTTTTGTATTATACGACAGTAAAAATTAATTTTTGTTAATTTTTCCGCAGCAAAATATTTCGTATTAATTTGACGATGAGAATTTATTTTCAGTTTTGGCTTATCTCTCCATCTAGCTTTCTGTTTGTCAAGGGGGAATCTCTGGAAGAGCTCTATTGATTTCCATAAGATTTTCACTAGAGGGTAAATTATTTTGTCGATTGTAATTTAGTTTACTTTTTTCAGATAATTTCTGTCTTTTGTATAAAGAAGAATGCGTGTTTCTTTGTTTTTATACAAATCCACAGTTTTATTTCGATTTTAATAAAGTTTTGTTCACTAGACATTAATACAAGAGACATGTTATCGTGTAAATGAAATTTCACACAAATTATCTCCAAATTCCTTCTCTGCCCCTTAAAACAGAATTTAAGTACGCGCTTTTTCAGTTTTCTGTAAAATTTTCGACAACGAAAAGGAAATTCACGAAAATTGATTGGACGTTTCTAAAAGCATATATTTCTGACAAAATCATTTTAATTCATTCCAATTGCATAGTTAAACTTCATGTAATTGCAGGTCAAAATGCCGATATTATGCCACAATGCAGCTGTTTCTTCGTGCCTGCAGCAATGATGGTGTTAGGAAGGATGATAGTAAAGAAGGGTGGGTCTGGGTGAGAAAGGGCAGGGCCGAGCAGACCAGGATGAGAGGCAACAGGGTGGGGTAGAGCAGGGTAGGTTTGGGCAGGCCAGTGCGGGGATACACTTAGAATACAGATACAGATAGAATTTCGTTTTCTGTCTAATAGAAAATTGTGATAAATATCTTGACAACGCGCGGTACTTCAGCCAGTCCTTTTCCAACATTATTTTTCGTTAGACGATGAGGATTTGGAATGTAAATAATAAGAATCATTGCAATACTCGTTTATTATACCTAATTTAGTGCGTTATAATATGGAAATATAAACTACGAGTATATTATATTATTTTAATTTCATTAAACACACACACACACATACTGAGATTACACTGATATTACAAATCGAAAAATAAAATAAATGGTTAATTATTTATTAAATAAAAGTACAATTAGATTAATTGAATTTTTATTCTCTTCATTATAAGGTTTATTTTATTTTAAATACCGATGATTTAAGATTTTTAATTTCGTGCTTGACAAAAAATGGAAAGTTTCTTCACGTAAATGTAAACACAACGTAAAAGTGTTCTCAGTGGACGTAACAATTGTTTAATTTCACATGAGAATCGAGAGAACGAAACGTTATTCCAGAAGTGCACCTTTTACCTTCTACTCGCTTTTGTTCCGAATTGCAAACTGCTTTTGTATTCAGAGTTGTAGAACAGGACAAATATAGACCAATTTCCAGTGAATGAAAAGGTTTAATCACTTCATCAACAATGCAAATATACCGGTTTTCCTAATGTTATAAAAGTGTCGGAAAACGTTTTATCAAGAACGAAATGCGGTTACACAAGTATTTAGAAAATTATTTCATTTGCCTTGTGTCTGATTATTTACGAGGTTTTACAAATGAATCCATATCAACAAATGTTTTCATATTTTCTGAAATGGAATAATATAATTTCGTAACAATTTTGTGCATATTTTACTATGAAAGAAATGTGGTTTTTATATCTCTAATGTTTTAAACTGTTTGAAATTTCTAAGAAACAAAAGTTAAGAATACTTGATAAATGGGAGTTTACATGGGAGTTTTTTTCAAAATTCAAGTAGTATATGACTTAGTGTAGGGATCACAGAATTTTGAAAATGTGCACTCAATTCACTTTTCCCCATAGCACGTCTTACGCAGTTTTAACTGTTTTTTGACGTAAACTAAATAAATAAATGTTTTGTAAGCATTTTTCTAAATAATTGCAAAATGAGTTGGTTGTAATTCAAAAGAAATTATCACAAGGAATCCATTTAGACAATGCACATTGTATAAATAATTCATTATGGGATCGGCAGTTTTGCATTGTGTACTATGGTAGTATTTCAACATTTTCCCATCGTAGGTATAGGAAATATCGACGACGTAAGACAATGCATACCTGTTATTTAAGTTCCAGTGCTGAAAAGTAAATGTTTTTCTAGAGAGTTGTTCCGAAAACCTTTACTTTTCAACCGAAGTAGAGAAAAGAAATATTTTTACAATTACGTTTTTAATTACTCTCCATACTACTTACTTACGAAGTGAAGAGAAAGTATTGCACATCAGCGCCAAAAACGGGCGATTTTTCGTTAGAAAAACTCGTATTGTGGTTCATCAAAAAAGTGAATATATCTTGTTTTATTATAATGTCCAAGAACGGATCATTTAGAAATAACAGTATAAGTATCTGTCAATAATCTCGTAAGACTCGCTATTGGCATTAGGTTGAAGAGATTTGTAACTCGAGCCGTTAGAGAAACAGTTGACCTCTGACAACAATCATATATCCCTCATCAAATATTAAGTGTTTCATCGAAAATCGGAAATATTGAAGAAAACACAATCGCATCTAATGTAATATAAAAATGTATATACACTCATCGGCGCGCTTGAAGTCAACGCCTTTGGGTACCATTGTTGATTGATTTTTTCGTGATTCTGGGCGCATCAGCTAAGATCATTCGTCCCGTGGGTGAAGTGCATGAAGTATCTCGATAGATAGCCGTGTTCCTCCTCTGCTAGACGTGAGAACCGGCGCCGACCTAGACGTTTGTTTGCGGGCGGGACACACTTCGTCTCTTCTTCCAGTGGGGCAGCGCCTCAGTCGGAAAAAAGTTCTAAGCTTTCGTTTCAGCTCTCAATACGCGCAGTAGTTTGATTGATTGATTGATTTTTTCGTGTTTCCGGGCGCGTCAACAGCTTCGGTCATTAATCCCGTTAGTGTAGTGCATGTTTTTTCTCGGGAGATGGCGGTGATTTTCCCCGCTGGATGGCGGATCCGGCGCCGACCTACCGTCGGCTAGTGGGGTTTCCCCCTAACTAAGACTCCCCCACCAGCGGGGCACCGCCCCAGCCGGAACAAGCTCTAAGCTCCCGACCGGTCTCCCGGAATATGTGGTAGAGTAGTGCATGTTAGTGTAAGTGAGTGTGTAAGGGAAGAGGATAGGACAAGGAAGGGGAAGGGCAGATCGCGCGCGGTCCGTGGCCCGTTTGGTAGGGTACTGCTCCGGCATTCATGCGCAGTAGTGTGGTACTTGTGAATGAAAGTGTGGTGTAAGGGGAGAGGAGAAAACATGGATAAGGAAGGAAAGATTGCGCGCGATTAATGACCAATTTGAGAATGTTAATATACTGCTCTAGCATTCGGCAGCTATTCGAAGAAATTATCAATGAGAGCAGCCAGCCGCTAGAAATATCTTCCAGACAGCCGCAGTATTCGATCTAGCTATCAAACTCGCCACCGTTGGGACTCCAAGCCTAGAACCTCACAGTGAAAGACTGCTGCACTTCTGATGGGACATAAAAAGAGAAGGGTAAAGAAAAATTATATTTATTACCAATAGTTATATCGAATCATGGTGACTTTTCTTCATAAATAACATTAAGATTCAGGCCTTTATCGTGTTTGGGGATGGATTTTTTGAGTCCCTCTTCGAAGAACATGACCGCTAGTGATGTGAGATGGGTCTGACAATTGCTTTCAAGCTTCTCAATGGTCTGAAAGTTTTGCGTACTAGCCGATTTTTCAATTCAAGTAAGTGATGAAAATCACTTGGCGCAAATTCGAGACTATAAGACGGGTGATCAAGCTTGTCCCATCTGCCCCAGAATATTTCGGTTACACGAACAGTGAGCATGGCCGGTATTGTGAACAAGGACATCTATAGAAGTCCGTATTCGTCTTCTTTTGCTTTGAAGTTTACATCATATAATCGTGTCATTTGTCGGTTGATTGATTGGTGTTTCTGCGCGCGTCAACTCCTAGGTTATTGGTCCTACAAGTGTAGTGCATGTTTCTATCGCGGGAAGTGGCTGTGAACTTCCTCCGCTGAAAGTTAAGGTCCGGCGATGATCTACTCGATTTGGGATGTTTTTCGACTGGTCTCCCACCATGTGTAGTAATGTAGTGTAAATAAGTCTAAATGTGTGCAAGGGTTGAGGATAGGACAAGGAAGACGAAGGAAAGATTCTGGGCAGTCCACTTTTTAGGAAACTGCTTCGGCACTCGCCTGGTGTTCATTGGACAAATTACCGATCACAGCAGTCGTCTACAAGAATTCTCCTCCAGACAGCGGATGCATTCGGCCTAGCTAAGTAGCTAGTGTCGTAAATCCTGTCACCGTCGGGACTCGAAACCAAGGACCTCTCAGAGGCACTGGAGTGACATCAGTTGATGCACTGAGCCACCTGATCCGGTCATTAGTCGATACGTTTCTGTTGCTCTTTTCTCTTCTTCTTGAAGAAAGCGAAAACATGCATCTCGCACTTGACAGGATTGCCAATTGCAGCAGCCATCTCCTCGTGCCTTCGGCTCAGCTCAAACTGGCAAGACCTGCGTCTTTAGAGTGATAACGACATAATGCGTTAAAGTATACACAAGACGACAGACTAGGATCAATTACAATAGCTGCCATCGGGTAATTAGCGACGAAATAACCGGGAACGGTGACTCTGTGCATCAACTGATGTCACTGCAGCGCTTCTGACCGGGAGGTCCTAGGTGCGAGTCCCGACGACGGCAAGATCTTCGACACTGGCTTGTAAGCTAGGTCAAATTCAGTCGCTGTCTTGAGGAGAATTCTAGCGGCCGGCTGCTCTGATCGGTAGTTTTCCGTGGTTTCTCTGATCAACACTAGGCGAATGCCAGAGCAGTACCCTAATAAACGGACCGCGCGCGATCATTCCTTTCTCTTCCTTGTCCTATTCTCATCCCCCCACACACTGACACTGATATACACGGCTTTCAAAGTACGTGTGGATTTATTAAATGTAATTCGTACAGCAAATATAGACATGTCTTCCTTTTTGAATAAAGTATTGTACAGATCTGCTTATACGAAATACCTTTATGCACTTACAAAGGGTTTATAATGTGCGATAATGCTTCTCGGCGATCTGCTAAGTAGTAATGGATTTTTTGTTGGGTGTATTTAGTGCATGAGTATCTACGTATTAATAGAAGTGTTCTTTATTTACGCGAGATAGCTTTTTGTACGAAAAGTATTGTTCAGAATTAGTTTGATATTATGAAATAGACAACTATGCTCATAGTGTGTATAACGACTGACATTTTGCACTTACGTTGTTAATTTATTAACTTCCGAATTAATTTTGAATGGCGGAAGACTCAAGACAACAAGGAGGACTGACAGTGACGGATTGATGGTCACCTCTGTTCTAGCCTGAGCATGCTGTACCACGCCATACAGTGTTTAAGTTCCTTTTTGAAGTTGCAATCCATGTTACACATCAGAGAATTTTGCTTTTTAAATAGAAGTTTAGAAAATGGGTCGACTACACAATACATCTTATGTAGACCCGACATTTGTGGCAAAGCTTCATGCAAAGTTAGCACAATAAAGGGACTTTTCAATAAACGTTTGTTTAACCTGACGCCGTGATCTTCAATCATACCGACGTCATGTCCGGGTAATCGCTTATTTGTCAATACTTTCAGGAGTTTATAGTTGGTCTTCACTACCAGAGTTAATAATAATAATAATAATAATAACAATAATAATAATAATAATAATAATAGAATATTATCTAATCTCACAAATTTCATAAATTAAAATGTCCATGAAAAACATCAAACAATTTAACCAAGAGAATGATTAGTTGTTGGATACTAAGTGTAAGTGGTAGAGAGTTTTGCCCATTATTAATTTGAAGTTATAAAATACACAACAAGTAACGGGTGTAATAACTGGCATTTCTTTCGTACGTTGTTCATTTAGGAATATTGAATTGCTAATGGCGATTTACTTGTGAGTTACGCTAGTTAACCCACACAACGTTGCGACAAGAGCGCTATACCTTGAAAAAAAATTGCCTTTTGTTGGGAATTTTGTCTACATGCACGCCATACAAAACTAGTGTAGGGAAATTTGGAATAATAGATTTGAATTCCTCTGAATGTTGGGCTGAACCATTATTATTTAACTATCTTTCGTGAAGCATAAAAAAGCGATCTGATGGTGTTAATTTTGAGAAGTGAGAAATTTATGGTGGCATGATCCCATATGACGTTCTACTTGCTGATACTCTCGATTTCGTAACCTTTTTCAGTCTGTTACCTGCCATATGCTCACTCTCTCAGTTAATCATTCACTATGTCATCTATCATGAACACCTCTTCCCTTGTGATTGGATCATTCAACATTACCACTTCCATGGAATAAACGCGTTTGAGACAAAACCAATACGACCAAGGCGCTGCGAGCGGCGAAGTGTCCAGTGAGGAAAATGGAATTTCGGTGCAGGTAAGTGAAGGGTGGTGAGGGTGGTGAGGGGTGGTGAGGGTGGTTAGGGGTGGTGAGGGTTGGTGAGGGTTGGTGAGGGTTGGTGAGGGTTGGTGAGGGTTGGTGAGGGTTGGTGAGGGGTGGTGAGGGTTGGTGAGGGTGATGGGTGGTGATGGGTGGTGAGGGTGGTGAGGGGTGGTGAGGGTCAGTTAGGGTCAGTTAGGGTCGGCTAGGGTCAGTGAGGTCGGTGAGAGTCGGTGAGGTTTGGTGAGGTTCGTTGAGGGTCGGTTAGGATCGGTGAGGGGTGGTAAGGGGCGGTGAGCGGTGGTGAGGGTGAGAGGGGAGGTGAGGCGCGGTGATGTGGGTGAGGGCTGTGAGGTGTGTTGAGGACGGTGAAGGGTGGTAGGGGGTGAGGGTTTTTGTGTGCCTCTTTGTGTGGTGGCCCGAACCTCTCCGACGCACTCGCTGCTTCCCTGGCGCGTCCGCCGCCGCTGCTGAAAGGAAATGGGACGTGTGGATCCGCACGGGAGGTGCCCCCTTCTGCGGGAACAAGGGCGACTGTTATCAACGCTGTTTACTTTCTACAGACGCTCCACGGTCTATGAAAATTACACCTAGAAGCCCACATAGCTTTCGGCTTTTGATGTGTTATGGCTGACTGCGTGTCTCCAAGTCGTGCGAGGTCGTGTGTGATCTCATATGCAATCTCTTGATCTTTCTCGTTTGATCTTATTTTCACGTATTAAGGAAGCGAATGGGGTATGTAGATGAGGAAGTTGAAAAGTTTTGGAGTCACTGCATTCTAAATTTCATTTACATCCTTTAGATCAAAACAAGAAAATAAAATTAATAATGTCATATTGAAAGTTATAACTTCACACCATTACATTAAAAATATTGTTCAGGTATTACGCAAGAAGGTTTCTCCATTGTGCTTATTTCTGAAGCATGGCGTAAAACATTTTCGCATTGGCGAGGTCGAAACACTCAAAATTACTCATGTTCCGTACGATTAGAGATCTCTGCAATCAATTTATTTTCTATAGTGTTTCTAAATTGCAATTAATTTACTGAATCCAGGTTTGAACTTCCAAAAAACTCATTGAAAATAGATTTTATTAAATGGGAGTTTTTGTTTTTTTTTCTCCCTTTCAAAATTCAAAATTTATTGCTTTTTATCCTTGAAAATAGATTTTATTGCATGGGAGTTTTTGTTTTTTTTCTTCTCCCTTTCAAAAATTCAAAATTTAAGTAGTATATGACTTAGTGTAGGGATCACAGAATTTTGAAAATGTGCACACAAGTCACTTTTCCCCATAGCACGTCATACGCAGTTTTTAACTGTTTTTTTGACGTAAAATAAATAAATAAATAAAAAATAAAAGATATCAATGGTGTATATTTGAGGAATCACAAAGTATTGTACTGATATTCTGCCTGTATCCCTTGCACTACGTTTCGCCCCAAGGCGTACGACATGAATGGAGGTCATGCTCTTCGGTTGACTTCCACATGAATACCATTCACGATATGAATATTCAAACAACTATGCTTTCCTTCAACGTTACGCTGCAATTGCTCATCGTTCTAAGAAAACAGGCTGTTCCGCACGTTGGTGGAGACAGAGCTCTAGGACGGAGCTGCTCAGAGAGCCCTCTCGGAGTGCTGGCGCGCCGCGGCGCTCCTCTCTCAGCGGAATTAGAGTCCCTGTACTTGGCTTTTCCTACCGTGGCATCTGTGCGTAGTTTCAAGATGAAATTCGGCACGACTTTTTGCGTCTTTCTTGGTCCTGCCGCAAGATGGTCCTGCCGGAAGATGGTCCTGCCGGCGGCGCTAGCCGAATTCGTTTATCGCGGTCTGTGAAGTCACGAAGGTTAAGCAAATTCAGGATTCGCGGGTTCCTGGCTGGGTGAACGACCAGGAACCTCGGGATCTAAAGGCGTCGACCCCTGGCTGAAGGGATAATAGGCAGACTGACTGACTGCGACGTGACGGGACGAGACTTGACAAATATAGTAATTATTCAGTAAAGTAATTACTCAGTAACGGAGGATTACTCCAGAAGAAAGCGCTGAACGCCCAACAGGGATTAAGACATGCGTTGCATGGGCAATGATGCAAAAAATGTCGTATGATGGCGACCGTATCAATCAATGCTGCAGATCAAGCCACTCTAGTGGCAGGACTGAAAAGGACGCAAAAAGTCGTGCTGAAATCCATCTTGGAGCTACTACCCACAGATATCACGTAAGAAAATCCGTAGTATAGACGTATACTTCGATTTATACATTGCAGCACTTCAAGATAAAAGCTGTAAGGAGAGGGGAACAGTCATCCAATCGGGAGATTAGTTAAGTCTTAAATTTTTGGTATTGGAACTCCTGATTGGATAACACTGTCCCCCTTTCCTTCCAGTTCGTGACCTTGAAGTGCAGCTATATTTAAATAGGAGAACAGAGAGAGCGCATTCCATTATTTCATCCTTTCACACTGTCTCCAACACTTCAGCATTCCCACAATTCATGCCTAGTTTACTATATGCATGCACGAAGGCAGCTCGATAAGTAAGTTTCGTTTGGCAATAAAAAAGAAATCGAGTACAGATAAAGAAATCCACTTATTTCACAAAAATCTATAACACTTACAGTACTTTTTGAGATAGTTCACGTAATTTTCCAGGCCTTTTTTATGGTGTGGTATAAGATAATGTATTCCTTCTACATAGATTGTTGGCGTTTACGTGGTCATCCAAGTGGTAACACATTCTTTTACCTCTTCATCGTTGATGAAGCGCTTACCACCAAGAAAAGGCTTCAAATGTGGAAATCGCTAGGAGCGAGTACGGAGTACGGATGTAAACGGAGGATGGCCAAGAACGACCCAAGCAAAGCTTTTAAATAATTTTCAACACGCCGTCCTCTTAAACGCGGTTTTTCATGCTTGTTTTCCGTGTGAGAATCAGTTAATTGTTTCAGTGTGCGAAACATCTGCAACGATTCGCAATTGTCTTTCGTCTTGACGATGTCTTTGTTTATTATTCACAAAAAGTAGTGTTACGACACCGATTAGATTCCTTTTACTTTTGTAGGCATTTCTTTTATTTAATATTTCAAATAATAGGTTATTTCTATTTATTTGATATTTAATATATATTTATTTACTTGACGCATTGCTTTTCGCTCACAGCGTATTAAAAATAGTATATGCAACACGGGAGTGAGATGTTTCTCGCACTCGTCTTTTTTTCATCCTTGCTACGCTGGAACAAGTACCTCTACTCGTGCGCGAATCATGTTTCGCATCCTTGTTGCGTAAACTATATTTGTCATATTCGCAGTGTGGGCGGGCATTGTCGCAGTGTGTGGGTGAGCATTGTCGCAGTGTGTGAGCAGGCATTGTCGCAGTGTGTGGGTGAGCATTGTCGCAGTGTGTGGGCGGGCATTGTCGCAGTGTGTGGGTGAGCATTGTCGCAGTGTGTGGGCAGAGCATTGTCGTAGTGTGTGGGCAGTGCATTGTCACAGTGTGTGGGCGGGCATTGTCGCAGTGTGTGGGCGAGTATTGTCGCAGTGTGTGGGCGAGCATTGTCGCAGTGTGTGGGCAGGCATTGTCGCAGTGTGTGGGCGGCATTGTCGCAGTGTGTGGGCGGGCATTGTCGCAGTGTGTGGGCGAGCGGCTTGCGCAGTGTGTGGGGGGCATTGTCGCAGTGTGTGGGCAGGATTGTCGCAGTGTGTGGGAGCATTGTCGCAGTGTGTGGGCAGGCATTGTCACAGTGTGTGGGTGAGCATTGTCGCAGTGTGTGGGCAGGCATTGTCGCAGTGTGTGGGGAGCATTGTCGCAGTGTGTGGGCGGGCATTGTCGCAGTGTGTGGGCGGGCATTGTCGCAGTGTGTGGGCGAGCATTGTCGCAGTGTGTGGGCGGCATTGTCGCAGTGTGTGGGCGAGCATTGTCGCAGTGTGTGGGCAGGCATTGTCGCAGTGTGTGGGTGGGAGTTGTCGCAGTGTGTGGACGACGTGATCTTTTGAGAGCATTCCTCTGCGCTTGTTTTGTATTACGCGCTGCGCGGTTTTTTAAGGGTCCGGATATAAAAATTTTCATTGATTGCTTCTCATCGTGGTAAAATATCAGACAGTAAAATGCCTTGTCTTTCCCAAATAATTAGGCACACGACTTTTCGGGTCAAAAATTGCTTTCGTTTAACCTTTGTTGGGGAGGAAGTGTGTCTCCATTCCAACGATTGCCGTTTCGTTTCAGGGGTGTCAAAACCATTCCATGTTTCATCCCTCATCTGAGTAAACTATCTGAGAAAACGCCATCGTCATTATAACGTATAAAAAAACAAGTGCAGTGGCCATCCGTTAATTTTAGTTTTGTTCAGTAAGAAGTTCTGGCACCCAACGTGCGCAAAGTTTATGAAAATCCAGATTTTCTGTAATATTTTGTAAATTACTGTTCGTGAAATTTGTGGAAATTCACGAGAGTATTAATCATAAACCCCCTCCTCTACCTCTCCCACACCTGATCCCCAGCCTCCTCCTCCGATATCAGTGCCGTCCCGGTCCCGCCCCGTCCGAGTTTGCCTCCGTCATCCGCCTCAGCCCCGCCCCCTCCTCTACCTCTCCAACGCCTCGGCTCCAGCCTCCTCCTCCGACCTCAGTGCCGTCCCCGCACCCGTCCCATCCCCATCCCGTCCCCACTCCTCCTCCGCCCAAATCTGCCTCCGTCACCCGCTTCAGACCCGCGCCCACCTCTACTCCCCTCGTCACGGCCCCAGCCCCTTCTCCTCCACCTCAGTGCCGTCCCGCGCAGCCTCCGCCGCCGCGTGTGCGTTTAGAGATGCAGATGACGCGGCCGCGGCCAATCGCAAGCTCATTACGGCTGCTCCGGCGCCGGCCGGCGTCGCCATGGCAACGGCCTCTGCGTCTTATCTTCGGCCGCGGGCGCCGCGCCGGCAGGGGGAATCCGACAGCTGGGCGCAATGGCAGCCCGGAGACCCACAGCGCGGGCGGAAGCTTACGATTGCTTCGCAAAGGCTGAAGGTTTGCTTCGGTTTGGTTGTTTCGTGTTTCTGGGCGCGTCAACTGCTTAGGTCATTAGTCCCGTTAGTGTAGTGTATGTTTTTTCCTCGGGAGATGGCGGTGATCTTCCCCCTCTCGATGGCGAGATCCGGCGCCGACCTACCGTCGGCTAGTGGGGCTTCCCCCTAACCAGGACTCTCACACCAGCGGGACACCGCCCCAACCGGGACAAGCTCTAAGCTCCCGACCGGTCTCCCGGAATACGTGGTAGTGTAGTGCATGTTAGTGTAAGTGTGTGTGTAAAGGGAGAGGATAAGACAAGGAAGAGGAAGGACAGATCGCGCGCGGTCCGTGGCCCGTTTGGTAGGGTACTGCTCCGGCATTCGCCTGGCGTTGATCGGAGAAACCACAGAAAACTACCGATCAGAGCAGCCGGCCGCTAGAAATCTCCTCCAGACAGCGACTAAATTCGTCCTAGCTGACAAGCTAGTGTCGAAAATCCTGCCGCCGTCAGGACTCGAACCTAGGACCTCCCAGTCAGAGGCGCTGCAGTGGCATCAGTTGATGCACTGAGCTACCGCTCCCGGTGTTTGCTTCAGGAGTGAGGGTAGCGCGAAGGGCGAGAAGGAGGTGCAGAGAGTGCTGAACCACAGATATAGTTGGACATTAGAGGAATCACAGATTATAAGATTATGGAAGAAGTCCAGGGAAACATTCTAAGGTGCAAGGGAGACCGTCTACAAATGTGGAGATTCTTTTGATCTATAAAATACTATACATGAAATACCATATATCTGTAGAACTACTATGTGTTGAAGATTATTTCGTGCAACAAGGCATCTTGAACATTTAGTTCCCTTGTAAAATTCGTAAGTGGAAGTAGGACTTTTACTAGAACAGTGACGTGGAGGTGCTTAAAAATTACTCTAAGATCGCTGATGCATTCATTTCTGTACCACTATATTTCTAATTCCAATTTGAAATCTGAATATTTGTCATTCCAATTTCTCCTAAAGCAGTCCTTTTCTTTGAATGACATATTTCTCGTCACTAGATTCAAATACATGATTCCTTCTTGCTCTATTAGAGATTTCGTGAGAAGTCTTATTAATACTTCTGATAGCATCTGTACATTCTGAGTCGTAGGCTCTCAATGATATTATTGCATATTTTGATATACACATTTATTTTGAAAATAAAATATTTGCTTAGTATTGTGTTAAGACATTTACTATATTTTGTTTAACACCTTTAGATTATTCTGGATTCGTTCCCGTGTGAATATCAATGTGCTCGGTGATTATGGATTATGAACGAGTCTTCCGAATACGAAGTACGAAATAGAATACATAATAAAATAATTTTGTGAATACGAAACAAGCGAGTTATTGAGACCACCTTGACGAGTTTTGTTAACGACGGTCCTTGTTTCTTCTGCTTCCCAGGACCACAGCTGGAAAGCATGAGTTTGCATGTACTTTGCTCTATTTCACCTGTCAGGTTTTGTTTTGTTGATGGTGAGCCCTCCATGCACAAGTAATAGAAAACTAAATGCATGGCGGTGCATTACATCCAAACCAGCATCGCTTCCTGTTTCTCCCACACCCACTGCCGGCGATAAGCATGGGCAGACCCGGTGATGGTCTGGGGCCCCGCAAGTGTAAGGGGCCCGATGACGGGGGGAAATAGTAAAAAATTGAAATAGAAAAGAAAATCATTATCGTAATTAAGTCGCGGTGCAGTAGTCTGATATTTCATAAAATTTCCAATTAATTTTTTACCCTGAATAGTTAATTATAGTCATCACTTATAAGGTGAAATGAATCCAATGACGCTAACATTAAAATAGGTTCTATTGAATTCATATTTATTAATTCAAGTATTTAACAAGTGACTTTATTAAACACTAACTAAACACAATTTTTTTAGCGTTTTGCCTACCCTTGAAATTGTATTATTTTATCACTAAATAATTTTACTTAAATCTATTATTTGAAATATATTTCCAAAAACTTTATCTCGCTTGAACGTAGTTTTTGTTATTTGCTGAAATAAAATAATTCATATAGTTTCTTGGTAGAACCTTCATTTCTAATTTTTTTCGGGGGAGTGGGGCTACGTTTTATGAATGCCACGGGCCCAAAATTATCGAGCTCAGGCGCTGGCCTTACTGCTTTCAGAAACTAGACTTCCAGGACTGTGTTTTGCTTCTATGATATTTTTACTCTTAAAGGTACTTTTTTCAATCAAGTGTGTCTCAAACCCTACATTCGACCCTAATCAAAAGCGGAGTCATCATGTCTAGTGACCGCAGAAACCAATGCCCTTCACGACATGACAGGATGAAACACAAACTAACAGATGGACAAATAAAGAAAGAAGGTTGGAATTAATTTTTGAGTCGATAGGCGCTGTTACAACTTCGAACATCCAGACCGCTACGATAATATGTTCGAAGACTAAGATATTTTGAAGGTAACGCATCATCTTGACATGCTGTTACGGACCAGCTGATCTTCGCGAATGTAAAAACACGCAGGATATGGTACACTATATGATCAAAAGTATCCGGACACCTGGCTGAAACAGACGTACAAGTTCGTGGCGCCCTCCATCGGCAATGCTGGAAGTCAATTTTTTGTTTTTGGCCCACCCTTGGCCTTGATGACAGTGTTCCCTCGCGTAGACACACTTTCAATCAGGTACTGGAAGGTTTCTTGGGGAATGGCAGCCCATTCTTCACGGAGTGCTTGACTGAGGAGAGGTATCGATGTCGGTCGGTGAGGCCTGGCACGAAGTCGGCGTTCCAAGACATCCCAAAGGTATTCTATCGGATTCAAGTCGGGGACTCTGTGCAGGCCAGTCCTTTACAGGGATGTTATTGTCGTGGAACCACTCTGCGACAGCCCGTGCAGTATAAACAGGTGCTCGATTGAGTTGAAAGATGCAATCACCGTCCCTGAAATGCTCTTCAACAATGGAAAGCAAGAAGATGCCTACTATATCAATGTAGGCCTGTGCTGTGATAGTGCCATGCACAACAACAAGGGGTCCAAGCCCCCTTCCGGGACACACACGCCCACACCATGACACCACCACCTCCGAATTGCACTGTTGGCACTACACACGCTGGCAGATGACGTTCATCGGGCGTTCGCCATACCAACACCCTGCCATCGGAGGGCCACATTGTGTACCGTGATTCGTCACTCCGCACAACGTTTTTCGACTGTTCAGTCGTGCAATGTTGATGGCCCTTACACCAACCGAGGCGGCGTTTGGCATTTTCGTGTGTGATGTGTGCTTTATGAGCAGCCGCTCGACCATGGAATCGAAGGTTTCTCACCTCACGCCTAACTATCATAGTACTTGGAGTGGATTGGAGTGGAGTGGAGATGCAGTTTGGAATTCTTGTGTGATGTTCTGGATAGACGTCTGCCAATTACTCTTTACGATCCTCTTCAAATGTGGGCGGTCTCTGCCAGTTAACAGACGAGGTCGGCGCATACACTTTTGTGCTGTACATGTCCCTTCACGTTTCCACTTCACTATCAGAAACAGTGGACCTAGGGATGTTTAAGAGTGTGGAAATCTCGCGTTCAGACTTCTGACACAAGTGTCACTCAATAACCTGACGACGTATGAAGTCCGTGACTTCCACGGAGCGCCCGATTCTGCTGTTGCACGATGTATAATGAATACTGAGGTCGTGGAGAATGCGTACCTGACGGTAGGTGGTAGCACAATGCACCTAAGATGAAAAAGTTTTTTTTTTGGGGGGGGGAGGTCGGATACTTTTGATCACATAGTGTCTTTCACTAAACGAAATGTTAAATTTCACTGAACAATTTTTCTTTGAAATAGGGTATCAATGCAGGTAAGAAACAACTAGTAGTGTCTCAGGTGAATGATTCCATAAAAGCTGACAGGCCATTAGATCAATGGAACAGATGTAATTGGTAGGTGCAAAATATCATAAAATAATATTGAATTTCGTTGAATTGAGGTTGAAAACATGAAGAGACATATGTAACCAGATTCATATTAGGAATGATTATGGATTGATTTTGTAAACAGATGTTAACAGATGACACGTTCATCCAGCATGGAATGACATTGGTTGTTTTGACTTCGTTTCACCGACTGCACTCAGTCGATGGAAAAAGAGCTGCGGGACCAAATGGTTGAGGAAGTTGCCGCTAGATCGTGCGCAAGTGGCAAGATGCATTTCTTTCGTCTTTGTTCTATAAATGGGCATTTTTACATTTTCAGACCATTGCTCTGATTCGGGAAAATAAAAATACCACTTAGTTAATTAATTGATGCACATTGTATAATACAACATTCATAGGGAAGTCGCTTTTATTTTTACAAAGTAATATTTTTTTAAGATAAATGAAAAATGTTTTTAACGAAAGATAAATATTGAATTTATATGAATGTCGCATGAAATTAACAAGAAAACTTTATCAGATTATCATATCTTTATCAGAAACGTCATGATTGTAAAATATATTTTTTTGCCGAATTACCTTATTGGTTGTCAAAAATATAAGGATATTTGTGTTTTAATGACAAATGTTGTTTGTACAGTTACGCTTTTGAAACTTTCTTGTAGAGTGGAGTAACTCGGATTTCATTAAATCTGACGCGTTTGACCGTAACTCGTTTCTTCTGAAGAGTTTCGCAATTCGGAAACCGTAGCGGAGGCATGTGCTTCCTTGCTGAACAACTAAAACGCTTAACATCGATTTTCCTGCGTCAGAGTGGCTGGCAGACGCATCGGATATTTGCACAACTCTTCGGGGAAAAGTAAACCGAAACACTGGACTCGGGTGCGGCGCTGAGAAGCAAAAGACACGAAGATTTTCCCTTCGATTGAGAAGAGTCTCGTGTTTTTGCCAGATCGGATGCGGCGGGAGTCGCCTAAGTACAATATTTCCATCCTTTCCTGCACAATTCTTATTGTTTAAAGGGAAACAAAGCCTTAAGGTTATGCACTTTGTCGTCAGATTTTGTTTTCAAGTCATACAAAACACGAGTTAGCAAGTGAGTGAGTGGTTAATGAGTGAGTGGTTGAGTGAGTGAGCGGTTGAGTGAGTGAGTGGTTGAGTGAGTGAGTGGTTGAGTGGTGAGTGGTTGGTGGTGAGTGGTTGAGTGAGTGAGTGGTTGAGTGAGTGAGTGGTTGGTGGTGAGTGGTTGAGTGAGTGAGTGAGTGGTTGAGTGAGTGAGTGAGCGGTTGAGTGAGTGAGTGGTTGAGTGAGTGAGTGGTTGAGTGAGTGAGTGGTTGAGTGAGTGAGTGGTTGAGTGAGTGAGTGGTTGAGTGAGTAAGTGAGTAAGTGAGTAAGTGAGTGAGTAAGTGAGTAAGTGAGTGAGTGAGTGAGCGAGCGAGTTATTCCAGGCGCGTGAACTACTTAGGTTATGATTCCCATAAATGTAGTGTATTTTATAACCCGAGAGGTAGCAGTGTAACTTTCCCGTTGAGATCCAGCGCTGAGCCCTTCGGTTTGGGTTTGGGATTTTAGCCCCTCCTGATATTTCACCCATCTGGGCTCTACCTCAGACTAGTCTCCTCAAACTCCTGACTAGTCTGCTGACATACGTGACAGACCTTGGAATTTTAGGCACAAAAAAGTTATGATTTAGGCACGTAAAATAGTTAAGAAACTGATGAAATTAGGCACTATTTGGCATGAAAAGTGACGTTTTAGAAACTTAAAATAGATTCCAAAACGCTCAAACCAAGAATTTAAAAACATTAGATGTGAAAGGTTATGTTTCTGTCGTCTAAAACACATCACAAAAGGATTAAATTAGGCACTTTTTATCTTACAGGAAAGTCTTTTTTTACATTTATAAGAGTGACTACAAGCATATTATTTTATACAATTACATTTCTTTTCATTTCATTTATTCTTTCACACTTTTCATTCTGAACCTACCAACAGCGCAGCTGCACAGGGAATTATGTGCAGTTGTCTACGAAGTGCGTGCCGATCGGAGACGAGCGTGAAACATTCTTTTTATATTGAGTTGCAGAGCTCCTTATGTTCAGTGTGTTGAGTGAGAGATTTCGGTTGTGGTCAATTGCATATTCGATCAGGGAATATTCACGTTTCGGAAAATTCAAGAAAGTATTTGCGTTTCTGTAAAACACTTTTTTAAACAAAAGAGTGATTAAAATAAATGAATTCATCAAAATTACTCGTTTTAGAAAGATGTAGGCCAGAAATATTAAAATAGGCTTATTAATTAATTAATTATTAAATATTAAAATCAACTGCCCTTTTAGAACATTTTAGGCACTATTGGATACTTCTAGTAGTTCCTTTTTTATGATTCGTAAACATCATGTTCCACAACATCTTAAAGAAACTAAATAGGAATATGTCATAAAATCCGAGGTCTATTGATACTATAGAGCTGATAAATGTGTGTGTATAAGGGAGAAGAGAGGCAAGGATGAGGAAGGAAAGATTGCACGTGGTCCGAGGGCCGTTGTTACTGCGCCGGCAATTTGTGGTTGGTCGAAGAAACCATGGAAAACTACTGATCAGAGCGATCGATCTCTAGAATGAGTCTCCTCCAGGCAGTGGGTGAATTAGCTTGTGACGAAAATGCGACATCTTTCGGAACTCAAAACTTAGTGCCTCCCGATCAATAATGCTACAGAGGCAGAAGCTCTCGCTGAGGTATTACAGCCGGTCAGACAAAAGAGCTGAGTGTGTCACTGTTAGAATATTTAGAGCTATTGTTTTAAAGAGTACTTAGACTAATTCAGTTTCTCCTCCGCATCCATTCTTCCTCTCTTTTGTCCCCTTGATTAAGTACGCCCTTACGTAGGTACCTTACACTCAACTTACTTCCTTTCTCGTCTTTCCTTTGCAAACTTCCTTGCCTTTTATATGCTGAATCATTTAGAGCAAAAATATCCCGCTCTTCATGACAGGGTCCCACAATCCTCACAATATCCTTACATACCTCTCGTCTCGCCTCTTAATCTCGGATTCCTTAGTGCCCTCTCTCTCTCTCTCTCTCTCTCTCTCTCTCTCTCTCTCTCTCTCTCTCTCTCCGCATGCTACCATTCATTCTGTTTCACCTCCTAGAACTTCCTCCCCATTCCCATTTCTCTCTCGCTGACCAGTATTCTGGTTCTGAGACGGTCCTTTGATATTTTCCCTTAATGGCATTTTCCTATAAAACTTGAATATTTGCAGCTCCATCCACTGACGATTCATGTCATATCGTCTACTATACAACCTGTATTTCGTTGGGAAGCAATACCAGTTTATCCAGTCCAACGCATTCTTATCAAGGCAAAAAACAAGAATTGTAGCCATTAAAAACTATATTAATAGAAAGACCAAATTTGTTATTTTTAATAAATCTATTGCTGGAACTATAACCAAATGATTCAGTTTGCTTTTCTGAAATTATTTATATTTTGGCACGTCTCTACGCAGTTTTAAAACGTCACTTTCAGTGTAACCTTTATTGTTATTTGATACCCTTCCATAAATTATTATGAGAAGGGTGCCAAACGTAATTCATGTAATGCAATTCATACCAAAATGCACTTCGTGTAAATTAGTTACATAAACTGTATTTTGTTGTATAACGATGACCTTCGTGACTCACAGATAGAAAAAAATCTAGACGTGGTACAACAGCACATACTTTCTCACATCATTGGAAACAGTTTGAAAATTGAAATATTGCGATTTACACCTTACTAACACCTCAGTTATAACTTGGAAGAGTTCACTTCAACCAATTCAAAGGCAGTGCCTGGGTATCGGCATTAATTTCGATAGTCAGGAAAAGTAATCATTTCTTACTGTTAAAAATAAAACAAACATGAATGAATTTAACAGTTACAGTATTTGCAGCATCTAATGCAGAAACAGAATCTAGAACGTTATTTGAAACGGTTTGATGCCTTGACACGCATTTAAACATACACTTAAACACAACTAAACATTCAATCTGTTGGGACTTTTGGAAAGTTTGTAGCGGCTTGACCATATGCACTGTACTAAATCACGTAACATTCGACTTGAGGATATCGTAACACTAGGGTTGAAGATGTCTAGCGGTCTAGTAGCACACTTTATGCTCTATAACAGAAGAAAGTCGTTAATCGGAAGAGAGCAACATCACATATTCATTTTAACACATTCTCATACGCAATATTCTTTTAACTTACTTATACTATAAATATGTATTTAGAATTAATGGCTACTTGTAACGACAAAATCGTTCTCCGAATAAGAAGGGTCAGTTCATAAGGCGTTGACAAATATTAGAAGGCGCTACAAATATGATCCAAGAACAATTTAACATTCAATTAATTCATGTGACAGGACCTTTGCATCCATGTCCATAGACTACAGTAATGCAAAATCTCGCGCGTTCACGATACAGATTATTAGACACGGCATACATTTTCAACAAATTCCAGTGACGTTAAACTTATACCCTGCTCTATTAAATAAAGCGTTAGGTCAAACCTTACTCGTAAGGTTTATTGTTACAGTTGTAATGACAAACCCGTGACTCCAAGTGCATACGATTAAGACATTAGTCCTGTGACCGGGAGCAGTGACTCAGTGCATAAATTGATGTCAATACAGTGCCTCTGACGGGCAGGTCCTAGGTTCAAGTCCCGACGGCGGCAGAATTTTCGACACTAGCTTGTGAGCTAGGTGGAATTCAGTCGCTGTCTGGAGGAGAATTCTAGCGGCCGGCTGCTCTGATCGATAGTTTTCCGTGGATTATCCGATCAACACCAGGCGAATGCCGACGCAGTACCCTAACAAACGGACCGCGATATCTCTGCTTACTCGTCCTTGTCCCTATCCTCATCCATTACATACACACACACATATACTGACATTCACTTCACTACCACTCATCCCGGGAGACCGATCTGGGACTTGAAACTTTTCCCGGCGGTGCCCCGCTGATGGGAGATATCTGGTTGGGGAAAACCCCACTAGACGACGGTAGGTCGGCGCCAGATCTCGCCATTCAGTGCGGGAAGATCACAGCCACCTCCCGATGAAAAAACATGCACAATACTTACGGAACCCACGCCCTCAGTAGTTGACGCGCCCGGAATAAGTTATCATTCAATCAATTTGAACTGTGCTAAATGTGCAAGTGGCGCAAAGAGGCCCGTCCAACGTGAGGCCGCGATCCTGCTTGGCGCGTGCGCCTCCCTAGGGATCGCTAAATTACTCGGTGTTTGAGAGCCACGGAAAAGCGGCCGCCCGCCCAAATGGAAAGGAAAACAGCGCCGACGTTTTTATGCGCGCTCACTTGTTTTGCACTCCATAAAGTTCGCGTCCACTCGGGCCGCGCTCCGTTTTTCATCTGATCGCCAAGGCGACTGCCCGCCGCCGCCGCTGTTGCCCCCGCCCCCACAGCTTCAGCCCCTCAGGCCGATTCCGTTTTTTCAGAAACGGGATGAGAAAGACGAAGGAGGAACTGCCCTCAGTGTTCGCTGACGTTGGACTCTCTTCTTGAAATGCCTTTCGTAGCATTGTGGCGTTCAGTACCTTTTTTGGAGATGAACCTAATATTATTAATAGGATTCATTGATTGTTAGTGATTTCGAGAGCGTCAACTACTAGGATCATTAGTCCCGTTAGTGTAGTGCGGTTTTTTACTCGGGAGGTGCCGTTGGTTTTGCCCCGCTGGATGGCCAGATCCGGCGCCCACCAACCGTCGGGTAACAGGGTTTTCCCTAACCAGGTATCTCCCACTAGCGGAGCACCGCCCCAGCCGGGACAAGTTCTAAGCCCCCGACCGGTCTTTGGCATGTGTGGTAGTGTAGTGCATGTTAGTGTGCGTGTGTGGGTAAGGGGAAGAAATAGGAAGGAAAGACCGCGCGCAATCCGTGGCCCGTTTGTTAGTGAACAGTTTCGAATATTGACTGGTGTTGATCGGAGAAACCACGGAAAACTACCGATCAAAGCAGTCGGCAGTTAGAATTCTTCTCCAGACAGCGATTGAATTCGACCTGGCTGAAAAGCTAGTGTCGAAAATCCTGTCGCCGTCGGGACTGGAACCTAGAACCTCCCGGTCAGAGGCGCTGCAGTGACATCAGTTGATGCATTGAGTATTAATTGGTATGCAAATTTAGTTTCTTTAAAGTTGTAATGTGTTTCTTTGCGCCACACTCCCGATTCAGAGACCATAAATGGGTTTGTGCTATATAACGAGTCATCAGCTCCGTCAGGTTTGAGTTAAATAGCAACATTGAAGTAATCACACTTCCTATGCTTAAGCACCGACCATCGAAAAGTCATGTCTGGGTCATGACTAAGAAAGAAGAAAGTCTAAAAACAAAACTTTTCTTGCTATAAGAGATATTCGAATAAGATATTTGTTGTTGCATTATGTATGCGAATTTAAAGAAGAATGTAACTAGAAAATATTGAAAATATACTTACTGATTGACATAATTTTAATTTCCTAAAGGACTGCTGGCACTTCACTTTGTAGCATGGAACGGGACTTTTCATATGTTTAGTGAAACTATTGCAAATAAAAATCTGAAAATTATTTGATTAAGGAAAAAAGAATTTCGCCCACCAGATGACCGAGGAGATCAAGAGCGTGTACCAGCTCAGCGCCTCTGACGAGTTGTGGGTTCGAGTCCCGACCTGGGCATGGTTGTTTGTCCCTTATATCTCATGTATGTGTGGACGCGGAGGGCCTCGCTTTCGGCTGACTCCAGATCAGAGGACCCGACAACTGAGTTGGTGTCTAGTGTAAAGTCGTATATGCGACCCCTTGGGACTTTAAGAGTAACGGAGAGTCTGCTGGATAAAAGCCCTAGAAAGAAGATAAAGAATTGTGAAAGCATGGCTAATTATTTAAAATATTGTATAATGTTTGTAGTGCAAAACACAATACTATTATTATGCATTACCCCCTATTACTCCAGTTAGTGAGAAACAATATGGTAATATTCTTGCGATCTTCGGTTTTTCTCTTAAATCATAAGGAGATTTAGTTGCAATTTTAATATTAAATTTTTGATCTCTGTAATATTAAGTTTTTTATATCATCATAAAGTTATTCACATTGACTAGCAAATAGCAGAGCGAAAATCTCCTTTCAATTGTTTCTTTTAAAATCATCGCGCGTTAAACTCATCTGGTGATTAACATTACGATGTGCCAAATCAGTAATTTCTCTCATAATTTGCATGTGACTGTGATTGTCGATATACCATTAACAGGAAAGAACTCATGAAATGTCGTCTTCAAAAGTAAGGGTTAATTTTAAAAGGCTGTCGCAAAAAATTGGGAACGAAAGCATACGTTTTGTAAAAGAATTTTAAAAGATAACATACAATTCAAATATAAATAATTAAAACGCATTTTATATGTGTAAGATTTACATGTAAATAGTTTAAGGAATGATAAGATAGTGATCTCTAGCACATAATGTTGATCTGATAGAATGTTTTGAAAGGAAATAACAATGAACTAATGATTCTTAGGATCACTAACTGGTATCTTCAAGCAATATATTTTACAACAAATAACAAATATATACTAATTAGAATAATTTGATAGTATTCTACTACTCAGTGTCTATATATTTCATAGTAATATCCACCGCTTCTAGAAGAAAGAGAGAGGTATGTCAGACAAATCACGCCTCGCTTAAGGTTAGTTGGTTGGTGGGTTGTTAGAGATTCCGAGGACATCAAATACTATGGTAACTAGTCCCGTAAGTGTAGTGAACGTTTTTTCATTGGGAGAGGGCAATGATCTTCCCCCACTGGACGGCGAGATACAGCGTCGACCTATCGTCGGCTAGCGGGGTTTCCCTCAACAAAGTATCTCCCACTAGCGGGGCACTGCCGCAGCTGGGACAATTTTTAAGCTCCCGACCGGTCTCCCAGAATATGTGGCATTATAGTATATGCTAGTGTAAGGGGTGAGGATAGGACAAGGAAGAGGAAGGAAAGATCGCGTGCGGTCCGTGGCCCGTTTCTTAGGGTACTGCTTCGGCATTCGCCTGGTGTTGATCGGAGAACCAACAGAAAGCTACCGATCAGAGCAGCCGGCCTCTAGAATTCTCCTCCAGACAGCGACTGAATGCGACCTAGCTCACAAGCTAGTGTCGAAAATCCTGCCACCATCAACTCTCGAACATCCCTGTCAGAGACACTGCAGTGACATGAGTTGATGCACTGAGCCACCTCTCACAGTACGCCTCGCTTAAAAACAATGCAATTTCGTTTTAATAAAACTGAATGATTTACTGCAAAGGAGCGTGCGTTGGTTTGCATAGTTGGCTCGGTGAGGCAGCAACTGGCTGCTTAGGATTCGGGCTCGCGCATCCCAGCGAGTTCTCTTTCGATCGCATTGCGGGGGCGATAAAGAAAGGCGCATCCTCGGGCTGCGAGCGGATTCGAAGCGCTCCGCGCCGCGTTGAGTGGGATGAGGGGCGGAGGGGGTGGGCGGAGACTTTCGTAGACTTTCGCAACGGTGCCGGCGGAAGAAACGCTTTCGCCGAGGGCTAGATTTAGATTTATTGTTGTCAAAGCATCTGCCTGACGCACTGCGAAAAACACAGGCTGAAGTAAGGAATACGTTTTACCATCGGTTCTCGTATTGGGTAGATTTTAGGTGAAGCAAAGGTATTGGCTTTGAATTTGTATATGCATGCAAACTAGTGGAAATGCGCGGCATAACAAAACATTTCCTTCTCTTAGTCTTATTACTCAACAATTACTCAGGCGTTTAAAAAAGTGCAATACATAATTACAAAATTTATAATCGAATGAATTCATGCAGAAAACATTCAAGTCACAAGTAAAACATCAATATGGTTGAAAAATGCCTTGGATTGTGGGAATATATCTTAAAATATCAAGCATCTAGCATAAACGCCGAAAATTAGATGTGTGGGATGTGGATATAAAATAGTTAGCATAGTTCTACATATTTTCTATAAGGAAAATTGAACAAACCAAATAATTTTTCCTCAAATACTATCAAAAAAGGGAAGTTTACAAATTCTGGAACAATAACTCACTTTTCATTGTGAATACACAGTTGAACATGTTTCTGAATGTGTAATGTAAAGTGTAATGTTTTATATTTACCAAGATCTCTTCATGTATGTTGTAAGGAACCATGGGAAAGAAATCCGATATTTACTTTAACTTAAAAACGAAATGCACCACATATAATCATAATAACTTATTTTATAAAGAGAGACGTGTGTCAGATGACATTGCATTTATATTCACTCAATTATCATTGTGTTTAAAAATCTCTTCGAACTTAAGAATACTTGCTTCGCTAACAATACACTTACATATTTTCTGGCTGAGGAAATTTCAAAGGCTTTGTATAAATCAATGACATGTCACGCAATGAAATAATAAACAAATTACAGCAGATAAGCGATCATTTTATTAATTGTATGTTTTTTTTTAATACTGTATATACTATAAAATGGATAATAACAGCATTCTAAAATTATATAGGGCTCACTACCTTTCAATCAAATCATAAATAACATTTTTTTGAGTAGAAAGCTCAAACTTCTTTCTGAACAAAAATCTTCATATTTTCCAATTTAAAGATTTGTAATTTTCTAAATTTCAGAGATTTTAATGAAAACGGGAACTACATCATACTTAAAATTGCACTTTCTTCTATTCGAACAAAAAATGTAGAGAGAAAAATCATTTTGTAGAAAATTTTGATAGATGTCATAGGCGCTCTACGTAAAATACCACCAGATACTAAAATACCTTAATGATCTTCGGACTGGCACATGTTAATCTTGCTCCTGTCGTATTTACCTAGTTTCAGAACACAAGCTTTTAATCTGACAGGAGTGACACTATAGACAGACATTCCAGCATAAAATTTCGTGATCTTCGCGCCAACTGCACCAAACGGAACTATCTTTAGAAAAGCGCTTATAGGCCTTAATCCTAACATGTGTGGGGGATTACAACACAAGAGCTTAAAAATATCGATAACACAGTTAGCGACCTTCAAAATACCAAATCTGACCTGACTTCGGACTACATTTTTAATCTCACAACACTACATATTTTGCTCTTTCCACGACTGACAGTCCGACTTTACATTCCTCCCGTTAATTTAATTTGTCAACTGCCTCGAACAATTCCAGTGACGCCTTGGAATTTCCGCTGAGCTCTTGATTTGTCGCGGGATTTACCCTGAAGGGCGAAGTCAACCCGGATAAATGAGTTAAAACCCTTTGTCGAGTCTCAAATGTAGCCGTCTGAGATCCGGTTAAGGACGCGTTCGTGAAAGCAAATTAGGAATAAGACACCAAGAAAGATAAATGAATTTGTTTCTGTGAAAACGTCTGTAAGTGTTCAGAATTGTGCAAAAATATAGGTTGCAGACTGAGAACAGTAATGCATATTTTCTTTTAGAGTTCTCATTACACAGGATATTAATAATTTACTTCATTAAAACATTCGTATTAATTCTTAGAAACACTTATTTAACGGGTTTGTACGTTTGTTAATAACACTAATAAGAAACTAAGATTAATTTCGTAACATTCTTATGTCTACGACAGGCATGTCAAGTGTGACCGCTTTACCTTTTCACTATATTCGCTAAAAAGCCTACAGCGGGTCACTCAAGTAACCTAGTAGTATTACTTGATCTGTGACTTATGACAATGTCACACCAAAAATTAGGAATGGTTTTCTATGTCCTAACTGCCCTACAGGAGTGGGTTCGTGTTTTAACCTGCTTTTTTGTAATAAAAGAAACATCTTAACAAGTTCATCTTTTAACTAGTTCTAGAAATATTCTGTTAAATACTTGAAATTTTAAAAAATTCTTACTTGCTACCTTTAGCAATTACGTGAATACCTAACAACTGCAGTTCCGTTTTAACACTTGCATAAACACTTTACATAAAATTATATTATCCTTCACTTCACAAATAAAACAACAATAAAATACCTGTACACAAGATAATAATACATGGAAACACAAAATACTGAAAAAGAATCACATACCAAAATACCATTTACATACACTTTCAAAGAAATTGTCACTTGAATAGTGGATGAAATATGTACAAGACGTTGTTTCATTTTCACGTAGATTATTACTTTATACAATTTAACCAGCAAAAAATATTGTTATGCAATGAACGTACTATTAATAATAACTTTTTTACTAATTATTGGTTTTGAACAATTTGAAAACGATTAAACAATAAATTGAAAAAACACACTAAAAGAACAACTATTATCGTTAATAGAAAAATGAAAACAATAGGTTTTTACAATTCTTTTCATGAATTAGCTATCTGGCTTCCTTTTAAGACTGCAATATTGTAAACGATTACATTTAAATGATTTGAATATAATTACTCGACTATCTACGTCTGTAAGTGAGGTGAATTCTGTCTCTGTAGAATAATTCCCGCTTCTTTAAACAATTCTTTTTTGAGAATTTCTAGTGAAGGTTTCTGACTCGCGACACGTCGTCTCGTAGAAATATTTCCACAGCTTGGAGCGGCGACGGCGACCCAGATCCTTTCAAGGTCGTGGCAACCCCTTGCTTTGGCGAACACGTCCTCTGGTGAATCGCTACCACAGTCCTTCGAATTTTATACAATATGACTGCAATATGCACGTAATGAATTTCTTATGTGGTAAGCCATGACGAAAGACAAAAAAGCTGGAAATAGAAAGAAACATTTCCTATAGCACATGCTTTCTATTTCAGTATACGTTCTTGAACGTTGAAATATATTATTTCCTCATTGATAGAAAAATAGTATATTTCTACGTAATGCGTTCGCGTGAATTTATCAGAATATTCATCATTTAAAATTCTCAATTCTCTCATACATGGTGTCGTTATTTTAACATGATGAGACGAATTACCTTTTTCAAGCTTCTTATCGTCGAAATACGGCGAATTCTCCTCTCCGTCCAACACGAACAATTTCGTTTTGTCCAGATCGGCGGTCCGCAGCAAAAAAGAGAGCTTTTCGTAGCGGTACTTTGCGCTAGTGCTGATATTTTCAAGGGCGATTTTTTATTGGTTCTCGTTCTATTCTACGCGAGTGCGTTCAGAAACTTTAATAAGTTGTCGCAAGGGATACCATTTACTGCTGGCGCGATCTTTTGCAATTCGGTAACACTATAATTGCATCTCGTCGTGTCTTGACGTTCTCGGGTGCTTCTCAAAAATCAATGGAACCGACATATGAGCGGTTACACAAGGCTGCGAGCAAGATAACTAGGTTACTAAGAGTTTATGAACAGAGCGTTCGTTCAGACCAACTGGCACGATATTTAAAAGTAATGGTTGTACAAATAATTCCGGAGTGGCGGTACGTCACTGGAAACCTGGTTCTTGAGAGTCTTTTGGAGAAGACAGTTGACAGTTATTCCCCCGAAATCATTGTTAATTCCATTTTCCTTTACTAAACAAAGAAATTATCCATTAACATGGAGGAATATATCAGTCAGATTTCACACTGAGCAGTGAGAGTAAAATTAAAGATCTTGAATCGCAAGTATCTTGATTCCGTAATCTGCTTACCTAAAAGTGCAATAATTGCATTAATTTCCTACGATCAGGTTAGGAGAGTTAACAAGGCTTCTTGTATATTCAAAGAGCTGAACACGTTTAATAAAACATAACACAAAACGATAACAAGGAAAAAATTTGTCATTCAGTCATATTACTGTCACTTGGCAAAATGTTTATACAAACCAGAATTTAAAAAGAAAATAAACGTGAAATAGTAAGAAAGTATTAAAGAATGCTACTATTACATACTGTTTTCGTATGAAGCCTCTACTCCCCGCTTTGCTCCGCGTCACTCTGCGCGTGTACGTCCCTTTCTGGATTTGGAGGGAAAATGAGAACGAAATGAGGGGAAATTGCCCGTGCTCGTTTATGCATCAGGCTTTCCAGAGGTGCAAGTAGCTCACGCGGGCGCAGTTTGACATGTATAGTCTGATATCCAAATAAGCATAGATTGTGATTTAAAATTGTTCTTAAATGTAAAATTTCATTATTTAATGAAGTTTAATAAGGATATCTTGATTGCGTATGATTATGCTTAATGCCATAACTTTAATGAATAAGGAGGAATGAGATTTTAGATATATAGATAGATATTTATTTAGTCAAAAACAGTAAAATATATGTGACGTATGGGGGAGAAAATCATCTGCGCACGCTTTCTTGAGTTTCAGAGTCCCTTCCCAATAATTTAACTATTAATAGTTGAAAGATGAATAATAATAATAATAATAATAATAATAATAATAATAATAATAATACATTTACAAAAGCAAAGGATTAACATTTCAAAATGTAGATATTTTCGTTTCCGAGTTATAGAAAACTTATTTGTAACTGTAAACGAACTGCAGATTTGATTCTTATGTATTGATAACAAAATGGAAACTCACCCTAAGCTCTACTACCACTACAAGCAAAAGGAAAGCTCATCAAAACGTGAGCATAGTGAAGCTACATTTACGCCCAGAAGATTGTCTTACAAGCAACTCTCTGAAGGTACTCGGAAGATGGTAGTTCTCAAGGTGCTCTTCCATGAAGGAAGGGATGAAGTAACTTCTTCCAGAAATAGCCATATTTACAATACGAATTAAATTACGCTTTAAAATAAGCCAGAACATATGCCATTCCCAATGTAAGGAGAAATATAATTCTTAATCACCGCTAAACATTGGATTAATTTAGAAGATTTGTATTCTCACACCTCATGCGGTTTCTGAGTGTCTTCTGGCTAGTAGATTCAATTTAATTGGACTTTTTGTTAAACGATACATTTTAATTCGTTATATTTTATGCATACATTTCTTTGTCTTGTTATGGATCTAAGGTTTTCGCCATTGAAATGTTTTGTTAATGCTGAATTGAATATAATACTTTACAATAATAACTTTTGAATTCTATTAGTGAAAATGCCAATCATGTTGTATGACTTATTGGAGGTGACATAGTGGAAATGTGATTTGTATTCATAATGTGATTTGAAACAAAATGCAAATGAAAAGAGGCGGCTTTTACACATCGACAATATTATTTTGTATCACTGATATTTTATATTTACACGTAAGTGAACATTGTCATAGGTGGTGTGCGCTTGCAGGTGTTTCATTTACTGATACCCAAAACGTCTGCCTTTCTAGTGCACATTTTCGGAGAAATCGCGAATATCTGTGCATTCATTTCACGCAGTATTTATTTCAAAATACTTTTTTCCAGACCGCAAACGCTCTTTCAATTACGCATAATAAAAATGCATATCATCGCGACTCGTGACACACAATGAATGTGTCATAAATATTTTAGCTTGTATCAATTAGAGGGAGAAAATTTGAAAGATGAATTGTTTCGTCTCCTCGCACTTACGCTTACTATGGTAATTTACTTTTGCAAATAAAGTGTGTTCAGTAACAAATACATTTTGACGTATAAAATATTATATATGCACTTTTATTTATTTATTTATTTATTGATTTTACGTCAAAAAAACAGTTAAAAACTGCGTATGACGTGCTATGGGGAAAAGTGAATTGTGTGCACATTTTCAAAATTCTGCGATCCCTACACCAAGTCATATACTACTTAAATTTTGAATTTTTGAAAGGGAGAAAAAAACAACAAAAAACTCCCATGTAATAAAATCTATTTTCAAAGAAAATAAGCAATAAATTTTGGCTCTTATTACTTCCTGCCGCGACAACATGGAAACGATAATTTGAATAATTTTGTCTGCATTTGAATATTTCTTAGGCGTAATAGCCTCTGACGAAGCCTGGACTTACCAGAGGCGTCCCGTTCTTCCCGTCATGTGTTACGGGGTACGTGTGGTTACCACGTAGGCATCCCCACGCCGTGTTATGGTCTTTTCAATCTGAGAAGTTTTCTCATCACACAGCAACATATACTTAAACATGGAAAGGAAAACGCACACTATAATCTTGCTCGACCGAGAATCGAACCCGGGGTCACGTCATGGAAAATATATATTTATGTAACAAATACTATCGTATGTAATTATAGGCGATTAAAGTTTCAAAACTATTTCACCAGCTTCTTGTATTCAACCGTTCTTTAATTTTCATTTCCAGTTCTGTTAACAGCCACGCGAACCTGGTGTAGAAAAATGTACAGAAAAATTGGTTATCTCCTCCGCTGTTTTTCCCGATGCCTGTGCGTCCACTGCTGAAGAAGTCCGCGTCCCAGCCACCGCGCTCTCGACCACGCCCCCTCCCCTCCTTCCCCCACCCCTCGGTCTGTCCATTTTAATTCGGCGCTGCCTCCTTCGTCCTCGTCCCTCTAATGATGGATTACAGGCGCCTTTGTTTTGGAAATTACCTTGCCCCGCTCCGATGCATTAGGGCTCTCTTCTTCCTCTCGCCGCTAATTTCCTTCAGTTTTTGCGCGCTCGGCGTCGGCCCTCGGTTTTCCCCCGGTGCAAAGACAAGGAAATTGCAACTCCGCCCCTCCCCTCGTTGGCCGGCCGCGCCGCGCGCTGCTTTATTTCGCGTGAGGCCGTTTCGCGCGCGCGCAGTTGGGTGGACATTTGCGGTTTGAGACAGCAACTCTACGTTCTGCGGCCTCTAATTACACAAAATAGTCCTTAGCGATGAGAATTTGAATGGCAAATGAAACAATTTGGACGTTTTAAAATATGTTTCTGGAAGTGCAGAAGAAGTATATTAAGCTGCTTTTACACTACGCATTCGTATGCTTGATACGCCTTATACACAGTAGCAAAGTGTTTTGTGGTGTGCGCACTAGTTGGACTATTCCCTAATGCCGACTACTATTCTAGAGGTATACTGCGTTATGTTTGGGGGAACCACACTTGTCCCAACTCCCCTGTCCTTGAAATAATTTTCTAGCAATTGATTAATTGTTAGTGATTCCGGACGCGTCAACTACTGAGATCATTAGTCCCGTACGTATAGTGCATGTTTTCCCATGTGAAGGTGTCGGTGATCTTCCCGAGCAGAATGGCGAGATCCGGCGCCGACCTACAGTCGACTAGCGGGGATTCCCATATCCAGGTATCTCCCACCAGTGGGGTACCGTCCCAGCCAGGTACAAGCTCATGGCTCCCGACACGTGTAATAGTGTAGTGCATATTAGTGTAAGTGTGTGTCTGTAAGGGGTGAGGATAGGACAGGGAAGAGGAAGGAGAGATCGCCCATGGCCCGTTTGGTAGGGTACTGCTCCGGCATTTGCCTGGTGTTGATCGGAGAAACCACGGAAAACCACCGATCAGAACAGCCGGACGCTAGAATTCTCCTCCAGACAGCGACTTAATGCGACCTAGCTGAAAAGCTAGTGTCGAAAATCCTGTCGCCGTTGGGACTCGAACCTAGGACCTCCCGGACAGAGGCACTGCATTGACATCAAATATTGCACTGAGCCACAGCTCTCGGTTTGATTTCTTCGTAATCTAAACATTTCATATTTTTTTCTTAAACCTGTTTGATAGACTTCTGGGGAGTAATTCCCTGACCGTAACACTGTTAAGAGTTTTTGGGTCTATAGTGTTTTATGCATGGTACAAACTGTGCAGTCAGTTGATGTACTGAGACACCCCTCCCGGTAAATTTGCTAGCGTCTATGAATTGTTTTCCCTTCAACGAAATCCGCAAGTTCATTGTCCATAAAGGTACCTGTTTGGATTGTCCAGGATTGACGGAAGCTGATATTTAATATTTTTATTCTTTATCTTGAGTGATTAATGTACAATTCATTCCTATTCATTAGACATTTCTCTCTCTACATACCATGGCAATGTAAGTTGATTTTTTTCTGAATTGGCACAGGGTCTGTTGATAGAATAACTATGTTTGGTGATACGTAAACCGTAAATAGTACAATATCAGATGTTTCAAATTGGTTCCGAAATAACAAATTAATAGTAAACGAAAAAAACGGTTTTAATGCAGTTTTCTATTTCAAATAAACAATTCTGTGCTCCATTGAAAATGAACAGTGTACCATTGACTGATGTTAAGGTAACAAAATTTTTAGGTCTCTCAATTCAGTCAAACCTTAAATGGAACGTCCATTTAAATGAATTGAACACAAAATTAAGTTCATTATGCTACGCGTTCAGAATTCTTGCAAATTCAGTCAGCCTTCATACTGCTCGTTGTGTATACTTCGCGAATGTTCATTCCCGCCTGAGATATGGCATAATATTCTGGGAAATACATCTTATAGCTCCCAGACTTTTAGATTACAAAACGAATTGTACGAATAATAACCAAATATCACCCACGTGATTCATATAAGCCTCTCTTCATTAATCTAGGCATTTTACCATTACCGTGTCTTTTTATTTACGAATCAGTGGTTTTGTAAAAATGACTTGCTCAAGGGCAGGAATATATTTTCAGAAAATGCCGAAGTCTATTACTATAACACTCGACGTAGAAATCATATTCATCAGGTGACAGTATCAACAGCTCATTACAAAAATTCACATACAATACATGTACATTATTTTACAACACTTTGCCAGATGACATTAAACGATTAAATTCAATAGAAAAGTTTAAATCCCAAGTGAAATCGTTTCTGCTGCATAACTGTTTCTATACAATTAGAGACTATACTGAGCATCACAAGAAAAGGAACATTAATTTTAACAATGATACATAATGCATTATTTACCATTTGGACTGTATAAATGAGTATAAACGACCTGTAACAAACTATTGTACTACAGCTTCCGGGTCAATGACCCCATCTCGATCAGGTTTTTCGTCCAGTTTCCCTGATCCATTGAGCAAATGCTGAGATGGCCCCTTGTTTTCTTCTGGACATAAATGTAACTTCATTTCTGTGACGTCTTCTAGAATTCAGTGGGAAATACATTTATTCAAATTATCGTTTCCATGTTGTCGCGGCAGGAAGTAATAAGAGCCAAAATTTATTGCTTATTTTCTTTGAAAATATATTTTATTACATGGAGTTTTGTTGTTTTTTCTCCTTTCAAAATTCAAAATTTATTGCTTGTTTATCCTTGAAAATAGGTTTTATTACATGGGAGTTTTTTGTTGTTTTTTTTTCTCCCTTTAAAAAATTCAAAATTTAAGTAGTATATGACTTGGTGTAGAGATCGCAGAATTTTGAAAATGTGCACACAATTTCACTTTTCCCCATAGCACGTCATACGCAGTTTTAACTGTTTTTGACGCAAATAAATAAAAAAATAAATAAATACGTTTTATTAACGTAAAAACATAATCAAACAAGAAGAAACCAAATAAAAAGTTCCTTGATTAAGTAGTTGTAATATAATTTGAGCATCAATGCTACTTTGGATTTATTTCAATTTCAAGTAATTTCCGTATATCGCATTTGAAATTATAATCAATATTAAGCCAGTAAATCTAAATCACATATCCTTGGATAAAGAGTCATATCATTCCCTTTAAAAAAAGTCACGAATTCGGATTGGGAAACAAATATTTTGTTCCTTTTAGTTTCAGTATCCCCGATGTCATATCAGATTTTTTTGTCAGTGTTTTTCAAGAGGCGTTCTCCTTGCTTCATGCGTCCGTTTGCAAACTCCAATATTCCTCTGCTGCTCGTATTTGTTTCTGCATGGAACAGAGAGTTTAGTCAGGTTTTAAACGGAATCCGGATCCAACGACAGGACTTCGCAAAGTAAACCAGTTTTACTCCACGAAGCCTTTGGCCGCATTTCACCCTTCTTGACTTCTGAAAATTTTGCTCGTGGAAAAATAATCTCATGAAGTCTATATAATGAAACTGCAGGTAAACGTTTAAAAGCGTCTGGTTATTTTTGAATTATTAAATCCTCCTGACAAAGGTGTGGTTGTGTTGGCATTGAAGAATGGTTCAAGGGTTATAAAAATGAAAATGAAAGAAAAGCCGCTCTACAGCAAGATGAAACAACAGGTTTGCTGTTATAACTTGCAAGCAGTCAGGGAAGTACTACATTAAGAAATTACATTACAAAATTAAAGAAATGCCGGTCCTTGTAACATGATTTATTAAAATGCTCAGTATGTGGATGTATTGCTCAAAAGCTCCTTGACTTTATTGCATGGACAACACACAAGGGAGTCACGCAATTGCATAAATTTTTCCAGAGCCATCTAGAAAGGGTCAAGAGCGATAATATGAAAATAGATCATTTCATTATAAGAATATGTATTAGAAGTAGCAAAATATAGAGATTACCAGCTCTCTTCATAGAATTTTGTTGATGTAGGCTTTTTAAATCAATTTTTTAAGAGTTATTTACTCACCAAAGCCGTTATAAAGGCTCTAATGATGAGCGGCCACAAAAGTCCCTCTGACCAATGGCCCTTGGACTCTTTCTCGCCGCTCGATCATTACAACGCCCGTGGTACATACACGATTTTATTTATTACCTAATTTTAAAGATTCAGATTTACTTCTTTACTAAATAACAAAATTTTGATTTGACTCTGTCCTTTCATGTTTTCCTTCCATAATTACCTTCATAACAGAACGCGTAGCATAATTAATTTTCATATTACCCTCGTAATCAGGTTACCCTCAATCCAGGTAAGTCAATCCCGGCGTAGTGTATGTCGAGCTCCGTATTGAATGCATTAATAACGAATAACGTGTCAGTAAAAAATATATTTTTTTACCTTGACTGAATAACAATTACAAATGATTCTAATTAACTTTTTGTGAGTACATTTGAAAATGATGTGTATTTTTGTTATTTTTTACATCGTTTAATTTGTTTTATAAGAATTATATCTTATGCTTTTAGTCAAGGACATTAATGATTTTAGGGATATAGTTTATTAAACATTTTATTCATTACATTACCAGCCTTCGACGTCTTTGTCGTCATACATCTAGTACAAAACTAATAAAAACATTAGCTATAAAAAAGGAGAATATAAACGTGTTTAACTAATAAATAAAGAGGCACATTAGTAAAATTAATTTTGAAAGCTTATATTAGCATTTCAGTTTCGTCTCCGCAATTACATATAAAAAAATAACAGGTTGCGCTTCCGAAGTGGCAACACAGTTGCTTCTGAGCACATCGCTGACCGGTAGGTTGTAGGTCAGTGATGCGACATCGACAACAAAACGTCGATGTTGCCTGGCAAAATTAAAACATCGATGTTCAAAATACATCAACCAAAAACCATCAATGTTTTTAAAAATCGATGTTTTAAAATATGTTTAGTAACGTACATTAAATTCACGCACAACGAAATGTAATTTGACAATGGTCGTGCATCTTACTCTATAATTAAAATTTAACTGAAAACGAAGTTAAAACGCCTCTCCATGTGCGGAATGCGAGGAAAGACGAAGGAGATATCATGATCATCTCGGACGAGTAAAAAGTCTCTTCAATGAAGATAGTACATATCGCGTTCGTGTGGTTCGAAAACAGACAGTGGTACTATAATTTATGATTTCATATTTTAACTTTTACAGATTATGGGGGGATGATTATGAGAACTTTTCATCCACGAACAAAAAACATCGTAAACGTAAAAATATTGAGCCTAAACATCGATGGTCAGAAAAAATAGACTTCAATACATCGGTGTTTAAAACATCGATAATTTTTTAGAAACATCGATGTTTTGATAAAATCGACATGGATGTCGCATCCCAATTCAAGGTTGGACTTTCGCCTGTAGCGGATTCTCGACACTAGCCGGATCTGATTTAGCTGGATCTGATTTAACCACTGAGTAGAATTCGAGCGAACGATTACTTTCAATGGTGGTTGGGCGGAAGAGCAGGCCCTATGGCCTGAGCCTCGCCATTAATAAAGACATTATTATTATCATTATTATTATTATTATTATTATTATTATTATTATTATTATTTGACTGGTAGTTTGCAATGGTGTCTCCGATCAACACTAAGCAAATACTACAGCTGGACTACCTGAGCATAGTCCATGGACAGCGCGATATTTCCTTCCTCATCCTCATCCCCTTCTCTCTCTTTACACACACTCCCTCACACTCACATGCACTACACTATTACACTTGTTGGGAGTTTAGGTCTTGCCGGTTGGGGTGGTACCTAGCTACGGGAGATTTATAACGTTGAACTTCCCCCTTACACACTGTGGACTTGATCGATGCTGGATCCGACGTACCAGCGGGCGAACACCGCCACCTCCCGGGATAAAACACACACTACACCCTTGGGACCAATAACCTTAGTAGTTGTCGCGTCCGGGATCAATACTCTCTGACACTCTGACGAAAGAAAAGAGGACCCTGGGGGTTGCCGCCGATAGTCAGCCGGCGCGCACCATGAACACGCGCTTATCCGCAATTACCTCTTGTCAGCGCTGATGCCCCGCCAGCGGGAGCCGCGCCGGGGAAATTGATACCGGTGTTACTTCAACACCCCGCTGGGTCTATAGTTTACGTCGGCGACGTGAGCTAGTGCCAGCGGCGCCGCTTCGTTGCTTGATTTAGGGGCACGAGAGACTGAGTAAAGCGCCGCTGGGAGAGTGTTTTGCGGTGATACATTGACAATTGATAGATTGAAGTAAGGTTATGCACTAGCTAAGCGCTGCAGCCGAAAAGTTCTGTTCGCGTAGGAAGCTTATGCTTTTTTGGGGCGAAAGATGGTTACAGAAATGGTGAAAATAATTTTGTTCTTGGAAGTAGAATTATTGAAAATATTGTCAGTGTATAAATTAATTGTTAGTTTGCTCAAATTATTCGAGTTTACTTTTCAGTTTTCAAAGTAAATTAATTAATAACAATCTAGCACCTGAAACATATTTTAAAACATTGCGATGGAGAGTAAATTGTACTGCAAAGAAATCATATTGCATATGCGATATTGTCCGGATTTTCACGTAAAGACAAGACGTATGTATTTCAAACTCCTGCAGCTTTCGAACTGTGACATTCATAAAAGTGGAACTGTTTTTAAAAACATTTTAGTAGGAACATTTTTTACACCAGGAAATGAGCAGAAAAAATTACAGTAAATGAGTACTATAAAAGACGCAACATAATAGAATAAATGTTATTTATCGAATTGACGTTCCATTCTTAGGAAATTACTAGAAAATAAGAATGTGTGTACTTTTATTGTTGACTTTATTATGATCGTCGTTTTCCGTCGTTTGCTACACAAGAAGAAAAACTTTTAAGAAACAATTTGGTGTAATTCTTAAGAAAATAATTGTTTAAAAAGTCCTTTAATTCACACAAATGAATGCAAAAATTACTCATATCTTCGAAAAATTATATCTGACCTTATTTTAATTTTTTTCGCACAATAGATTTTATGAAGAAAATACCGCCATCTTTAAAATTGTAGTGGTATGAAGACGAACAATTTTGAACCTTTGCAAATTTCCAAAATTCAGTGATATGGAAGGTCGCGATCGGTCGCGACGCCTGCGCCATTTTTAAGCATTCTTTGGGCTATCCGACGACAACGGTTAATCAAAAATATGGAACCATTTTTGAGAGAATTTTGAAAATGTTGAGGCTCCATGTAAAGCACCCCTAAAATGAAAATATACGTTTCAAACACCGAGGGCCTCGAGTTCGTTTAGATCGATCCAGGAATTTCAATTTTGGAAAAAATCATCTGAGCAGTGAAGGCGCTAGCGTTAACCACAGATGGACGGAGGGGCGGTCGTCAATTGATTTTCCGGTGTCAAGGATCCACAAAACGTGGATTCTAACTACACAATTCTCTACATGCTATATTAAATAGCATACACTTCCCACTTAAAGTCGTGGTAACTAGGTAAATCCTAGGCATTTTCGGATACTCTGGGTTTCCTAGACTTTCCCACGGGACCAAGAAGTTCATTTTCTGCATTTACTACCAGCAATGCAAAATTGCTCCATCGTAATTTACAAATTGTGTGTAGAGCTTAATAGAGCTTCTGAGAGCAATTACGAGATAGTCAGTAGATCGCCTCGAGACGTGATCCCCGTCTTGAGGGTACTTATTGTTGATTGTGGCATAGCCCCAGAGGTTCCAACCACCACTAGCAGGATTCTGGCGTTGGGCACTCCATGAAGTTGGACTGCCAGGGGTGACTGTTTGGTACTTTACCTTTTTCCCTCCCCTGCTTTTAGAAGGCTAGACCCATCTTCGGGGCTGACAGTCACATCGACCACATGGACCCCCTCCCTGCTAAAGGAGTTGGAGGAAGTGATCTAGTATATACAAGATTTATCCACTTTTTCGTCGCTAGGGATCGACAATACTTTTTCTGTCCAAATCGGCGCGTAGTCTAACTAACGAGATATATCAAAATCATCATTGAAAGAAAAAAAAGTGATTGCAAACTCATCACATAAACCAAATGTAAAATTATTATTTTACACGTAATTACCTTCTATTTAGTACTCAATAGAAGCAGCACTGAAAGCAGTTTTGTACTTTGGTCAGTCACGTGTACGTCATAATTAACACGACATTCCAGTTTACTCTTTCACATAAAGAAGTATAATTTTTGTGGTTGACCTTTTAATTCAAACGATGAATACTCTGTATCATTAAACGGATCTTTTCGATCCTACCTATCGTATTCTCTCTGTCAGAAACCGTAATCACTAGTGAATAGTTAAAGTGAGCGAGGATCGAAAAGCTCCGTTTAATGATGCAGAGTATTCATCATTGAATTGAGAGGCCAACCGCAAAAAGTATACTTCTTTGTGTGAAAGAGAAAGCTGGAATGCCGTGTTAATGATGACGTACACATGACTGGCCAAAGTACAAGACCGCTTTCAGTGATGTTTCTAATGAGTACTAAATAGATGGTAATTACGTATAAAATAATAATTTTACATTTGGTTTATGTGATGAGTTTTAAATCACTTTTGCTTTCAATGATGATTTTGATATATCTCATTTAGTCGATGCGCGTTAGACTACGTTAACACTAATTTTCTCATTTATTACAACACTTGTGTTAGTGCAAACATCGTAAGAGCACGAAACACTAAAACTCTTACAACACTCACTGTCCTCCGTATACGAACACTCTTATACCATCATTCATTTCTCTTTTACCATTACATGTTAAGAGCACTGTTATTGAATTATCAAACTAAGAGCTCACCTGCTACAAATCAAGTATAGACCTTATAGACCACACGTTTTGGGAATATATCAGTTGTTGAAAAAATCTTGCAAGTAGACTACGTTTATTCTTGGCCACTGCATAGACACTTCCAGATGATTTTCTCTCCGCGCTGTTTCCTTCTCAGTCGCATGGTATTTATCATCTAGCTTGGTGTAGTGGCAATGACGAAACCAATGAAAGGTGATGACAAATTTTGCAATCACTTTCAACAACGTTGGCACGTAGCATGTGAATCCTTCGCTTGTTCCTTCATATTTGTAAAATCAAAGCCTCAAGTCTAGTACCCTTCAACAACTGTTCTCGCTCTAAAGCCAGGGCAAACACCACCACTCTACCACAATCACAATTTCCGTGCGTACCTTCCATCCGCCATCACTACCTCCCCATTACCCACTCCGCAATCGCCCCGCCCCGCCCCGCCCCGCCACCGCAGCCCCCGCCGCGTCGCTGATCGATGCTGGCGCAAGATTAATGAAGCGTCACGATAGCTCTATTGAGTGCGTCTGCCGCCCACTTTATTTATTCTGCGCCGTTTGTAATGCAGCGGTGGAGCACTCGGCGTCGAAAGCCCCACGTCCTGGCCGCAAGGCTGCGCCCCGCGCCAGGGCTGCACAAAGCCCTTGCGCCACACCTGGCGCCCGCCGCGCCTCCAGGGCGGCGCCTCGCGCCAGGGCTGCACAAACAGCTTGCGCCACATGAGACGTACACTGCTCAGTCACAGAATAGATACTACACAGAAAGGAAAGTAGAGGGCGCCTCCTTTGATATTCAGTGAGCCTCCGCGCAGCACGGACCGCCATCTTGCGACTGTGCAAAGGTACCGCAAGCACATAATACCTACTACACAGAAAGGAAAGTAGAGGGCGACTCCATTGAACTTCAGTGAGCCACCGCGCAGCGCGGTCCGCCATTTTGAAACTATGCAAAGGAACCTCAAGAGTTAGATCAAACGCCATTTTCTCAAAAAGGCTATAATTTTCTTCTTCTAACTTTTCCAACGGGTAGAGCTAATTGCACTGTTTATTAAGACATAGAATTCATTGTGGTGTATTTTTTACTTTTTCAAAAATTGCACAAATTAATTTTTTGAAATACCTCTCACGCCGTTAATATGCATATTTCCAGCGATTTGTAAACATTATTGTATTTTTGAGTTAAAGTACTTTAAATGACTTTAAATAAAGTTTTCTGTAAACTTGAAAATTTTCTATAAAAAAGAACTTCAATTTCGCATTTTTAGTAACGCTTAAACAATTTTCTTAAAAACGGCTCCAATTTTTTAAAAATGAAATTGCCATTTAGGTTAAAGTTTTACTCTTTTTTTGTATTTTAAAGTAATACTTCGGTTCTACTATTAGGAAAGCGAAGAATTGAGAAAATTTAAAAAAAATCACTTTGGGCGGAGATAAAAGGCAGCTGACTAGAGTATGTGGCAAGTCCGATAAGCTAGCCTAGACCAAAGGAAATAGTGAACTAATATGAGAAAGTCTGTGCCATTGTGTAGCAGTACTGGTTATGTATTTATAATTCTTTTCCTTTTTATCTCTATTTTTTATTAATATTTGCCTATGTGCGACATTAATATTTGCCTCTACGAAGCAAGTGTCCCCTCGGATTACGCATATTTTTTTGCTAGTTATACACACACACCAAATACAACGAGTAAAATGCACCTTCACCACCGTTCACCATACAACAAATGTCGGCCCTACAGGTGTTTACACACTTTCAATATGGTGACCATGCGCATTGTATTCGCGCACAGACTCTAGGTAGCTTTCTTTTCTGTGTTGTACCTATTCTGTGATCCGGCGCCCGCCACACGGCACGCCACGCCGCCGCCAGTTCTACAACGTACGTCCCAGAGGGTTTTATAATAGTAGTTTATGCAATTAGTTTATAATGTTAAGCTTTATTGCATGAGTACATGTTTTGAAAACGAGCGACGTTAGGAGCGAGTTTTCAAATTTGTACGAATGCAATAAAGCAACATTATAAACGAGTTGCATACGCTATTTTTTGTATAACAGCATTATAAATTTACAAGAGAATCAAACTTAATTTCGCGAAACAACTTTCTTCTGACGTCTCGGGTGCTTGACATCCAACGCCCTCTGGAAATCAAATTCAAGATGGCATTGTTGACATCCGTGCGAGAAAACGGTGGTCGGCTGTTCCGTCTTCTTCTACCTCCCCACGATTCTCTCGCTACTATTGGCTGAATGTGTGATGACGTCATGTCGCGTTTAATAATGGCGATGACGTCATGTAGCGTGCGATAAAATACTGGATTATGCACGATTCGGGGTATCGAAAAGGGTCGTTTATAATGATGGTATACAAAAACAGTTTTGTATAACAGCAACGTTCTGTTAATGAGCCATGCCAATTTTCTTTTTTAGTTGCGCTTCTTCCCGTTTCGAAATTATTTCAGTTTGACAAGTGGTTGTCCAAGTTAAATCCAAGGTATTTGACAGTTGTAGACTCAGGAAGTTCTGTGTTATTTATGCTAACTTTCGGGAACTGCTTTCTTCTTAATGAGATGGTAATGGGAATGACAAGATGGCCTGTTTTTAAGGATTTGTCCCCTTTCACCCTCACTGCAAGTTGCGAGAGAAGACGCAATGTCGCAAGGATCAATCCTGTGATTAAGTCACGGTTTCTCTCCCGGGAAAGTGCCAGAATCTTCAAAAGGGATTTCGTTTAGAAAGACGTGTGAGTTTTTTTAAAATAAGTTTTATTTTTGGTTGCTTGAACTGCAAAGTCAATGAAGACCATTTATACAATTATTTAGAATGCATCAAATAATTTTATATCCTTTAGAAATTTGAAGACATTGCATATGCGAGATGTTGTAGTTAGTAATTTGGAAACACAATTCGAAAGTGAATCTGTAGTGCGTAACTCATAATATGCAGGGCAATCTATTAAGATATGATGAATAGTTATTGGGATGTTACAAGATATGCAAAATGGTGGAGGTTGTTTCTTAAACAGATGTGAATGGTAAGAAGGCTATGTCTTAGGCGTCTCTCTTGCGAGAGGAGTTTCTTCTTTTGTTTTTTTAAGTGAAAGAGCGTCATTATCAAAAATACGTTTGAGTTTTGTATTAAACCAAATTTCGTGGTAAAAAAATAGAAGTTAATGGGACCTAGCTTTTGCTCGTATTAATCGATTTCATTGAATCATCATTCAATTTTAATAACATCCTATAGTTAATAGAGTGAACGCTATCTGCCGTTTTTGTTGATTATTTCATTGTGAGAGTTGTAATCCGTCTGTTAAAAAAATCAGTCGCTATTTCGACTTCTAGCCAACATGTGAGTGAGATTATAGTTAGAAAAACCAAAAGAGCGAGTTTTCTTGATGTTTGAAGCGTGTTTTTAAGCGTAAAGGTTGCTGAATAGATATATGAAATGTATTACAATCCTCTGACAGGTGTCTAGAGTCAAAAAAAATTTTCAGTGATTGGAGGAGGTGCTTTACATATTTAAGTTGAGGTGTATAGTAGGATTTCTTTGCTAGGGTTCACTCCAACATACATGTACAGATATTGGTAAATTTAAAACATTTTAATTAGTTTTTCTGAAATATGTTTAAGTTTAAAAAAGTTTGCAAGTATGCAAAACGTGTTTCATTTGACATAAAGAATCTCTTTCCTAGTACTCCGACTTCATATTGCAAATTACTGCTACGTAACTTACTAGACAAATCATCATATCCGATACCCGTTCGTGATGAACTACAAAATCTCTTCAACCTAAGCATGGACCAAAATTACATCACTTTTGACAATAAATTTTACAGAAAAACTTCAGGAATTACTATGGGCTCACCCCTCTCTCCTCTCCTTGCAGATATTTTTATGGACTCTTTCGAGCAGACCATCTTCCTCTCAAATCATCCACTTCTCAAATATATCTCATATTGGCACCGTTACGTAGACGACATCCTTGTTCTTTGGACCGGTTTGACTAGACAAATTGACCACTTTACTGACTTCCTCAACAACATACATTCTACTATAAAATTCAAACTCAAAAATCTATCAATTTCTTAGTTCTCAATATCAGCATATCTGAAAACAAACATGCATTAAATATTTTCAGAAAACCGACGTACACAGACACTGTCATCCACAACTCTTCACAACACCCTATTCAATACAAACACGCCGCCTTCCACTACATGTCACACGGATTACTAAGCCTGCCTCTCACTAAATCTCATTTTCTGCAAGAACTGAACACTATTCTTGCTATGGCAAACGGTTCAAACAGCTCTGGTCAAAACATATTACGCCAAAAAACAGTCTTACCAATTTGGAAAATTTCAAAAAAGTCGCACACAATATACACAAAGCCGGTATCAAAGTTTCATTCAAAACACAAAATTCTCTCAGAAAAATCTTATCTCCTAAAACACATACATCTAAAAAAAAGCGGTGTCTACGCACTACATTGCCACGATTGCGAAGAAAAATATATTGGTCGAACAGGCAGAACTTTCCATACAAGAATAAAAGAACATGTGCACGCTTGGAAACACAACACCTGCAAATCTCACTTTGCCAATCATTTACTTCAGACAGGTCACACATTCAATCTACACACAGACATTCACATACTGGAAATAGAAAATCAATATCATACCAGATTAGCATTGGAAAACCTTCACATCCATCTCAATAGTAATCTACTGAATGTAAACATTAACTACAACCCCTCCCCTCTGCTTTTTTGACACCACCCTCACCACTTGGGGGTGACACAACCAACACCGCACCCAGGCCATTAACCCTCCTCCTCCACCACACGCCGGTACTTAAGCTGCTAGGCCCGCCCGAACCCGCGTAGTCGTTTTTGTGACTTCCAGACAGCAGGTAAGAAACTGCTCAACTTACTTTTTTGTATTTTTTCTCTCAAAATTGTATATGTATATTTCATTCATTTTCTTCCTTAAATTAAAAAAACTACTATAATACAAAAAGATCTAAGTCTCCGTCCCCTTCTTTCTTTCATTCTTTCTTTTCTTTAATTCTTCTCCATTCATTTCTTAAGATGTTTTTTAATTATGTAACTATGTTAATTATAATTTTATATTTTTCTTGTATCAAAAAACTGATGATGATGGCTAAGCCATCGAAAGCTGCTCTTATTGAAATAAATAGTAATGTTGACAATGACAACGCCTTCAATCATTTCAATCACCCTTTTACTGCTTTGTGTAGTATTATAATACTGCTAGATATTACAAATTATGCGAGAAAATATGTTCCGTTGAAGCACTACTAGTTATTTATATTCCTGTCTGTACACAGTTGATTTGAAGTGCTAGTCAGTGATAATTCAAATGAAGTTAGTCACGTTGTTCTCTTACATTTACTAAAGATAATTTTGTGCTTTAGTACAGAGCACCCATCTGCAGGATCAATAACATTTTACGAAAAAGTGCACTTAAAAAGTTACAGAGGAAGCTTTCTGGAGGTTGTAGATTTTTTTAGTAACCTTTAAGAAATACAGTTTACCAATCTCGCTTTTGAAGGGTACAATTATTCAAATCGATTAACTCTCAAATAAGGTTCATTTCTATTAATGGACTTCTTTCGAATCCATGTTTTTGTATCGTCATTACGTACTCTTGGATATAGTAAGGCAAAGTGAATCAATTCCCCTATGTTCAGTGCTTCTCAAACTTTACCCAGCGATAGAGCATTACTGAAGTTGTAACGCTAACGAACGTGCAATCCACTGGTCTACATGAAGTCACACATTCATTTGAAGGGGTAAACTTTATTCTCCAATTGGAGAAATTGTCCAGTGAAAAATGGCATACTAAATCAAATACAGTAGTTTCTGCGTCTTGTAATCCTTATTGTTACTCAGTAATGGTGATTGATAACTACATGAATTTCGATTTTTGAAAAAAATATAAAGGATTTGGGTTTAAACATTAACCACTCAATTATGTCATAATGGGTAGATCTATTTCTTTTTACTATTGAAATTAGCCAAACATTAAATTGAAAAAAGATTTCTATTTATAAATTTTACTTAAAAAACATGAAAATTAGCGTGAAAACTGACTACTTGACACGCAGAACCAAAATTACAGAAGTTAGAAACGTGAAATTAAAAAAACAGTTCTTTTACGATGAATGAAAGTAATAAGAAAGGAATTTTTAACCTTCATATTTCGCACGTGCGAAAAAAGCCTAATACGCTAATTCGCAGAGTACTGTCTGTGATGTAATGCTTTCTGTTTTAACATTCCACGTTATGAACAATTAATTGCATTTAAAATAACTGTAATAATTTACAATTTTTAAGTGAATTTTTATTATGGGTTTCGAATTTCTTGCACTTATGTTGTTTCCTTATGTGATAAGTATTCATAATTCTATCATTATATGGATTTTAATACTTTTATTGGATGGGAACTACACTTTGATACGAAAACGTTTTGTATTTTACGTGTTATTTTCCTTTGAAATATACTACAGGTAAGTGAGTACGGTTTAATTTGAAAAAGGATCTGTATGCTTTATTGAGTCAATCTATGATTTCTCACTATCTTGGAACACTAATAAGAAAAGGCTTTAAATTACAATGTAAATGTGGCTCTGGAAAATACAAAAAAATCTCTAGGGATATTAATAGGTATACTAATAAGTAAAATAATGATGAGTTATAATTTAAAATTTATTTTTCTCTTCTTATTCTGTACTCATTGTAGAAAAGGAACTTCAGAAGAACTCTGGAAATAAACAAATTATAATGCCTGATTTTGTGCGGGTGCCGTTGGATCAATTGCAAATTAACATAACATATGCGTAGATAAATCTGTCAATTCGTGAATCTTCACGTATAGTGCACATTTGTGTGGCGTAATGCATGTTGTCCACGAATGAGTGATATACTATACGCAATCATTAATGAGTAGCAGAGCACCGAAAGTGTGTCATACTGATGACTGCTGTCTGCCATGGAAAAACAAGTCGTTATTTGGATGTAGTGACCTGCATTTGCGCAGGTCACTGCATACTCGCTTGCTTTCAACCCATATTTGATGCACGGTGTGGAGAATAAAACAGCGGAACAACATATATTATTAGGTATCGAACAAAATTAATTGCTTATGTTTGCGGATTTATTACATTCGTAACGGTATTTGAAATCTATGTGTAATTTTGTAGGGATAAAATCGCAGTACGACGGTGACTGTTTTTTTCGAAGCATATCTATTGAAAATATTGCATTTAATTTTTACTTTTACATTACACCCTGTAAAAGTCTTGTAATAGTACAAAACATTGAGCGATTTTCAAAGATATGTTTTGGATACCTCTATCATAGCATTTGATTTCAAAAAAGTTTTGTTTTTGTGCATATTGAAGCCCGCCGGTATTTTGTTTCTCGTACGTGATGAGCTATGATTGAAGAGATGATGTGGTGCAGACTGAAGTCGTTATTATGTCTATAGAATAGTTTTATGATGAGAAGTTATTTATTGCATTTGATACAACTTGAGTACAAATCTGGCTAGTTTGAGAATAAGCAGGTACATGACCAGGTTATTCTGAAAACTACAGTGACGTAAATGGTGGTCAAAAACTTCGTAAGGCGAGAAAGTAAAAAGACATAACGAATTGACTTTAGTGAAACATATCATCATTAAACATTTCTAAATACACCTTTGTCCGTTTCTCTTTGAAATATACAGGAGAACAGCAAATTGAAAATAATGTTGGGATAAAAATATGCGATGCAAGTAGTCTTGTTTTAAGTAATTATGGCTGCCATCTTTACACAAATAGTCACGTTAAGTATATAGTTATTTTTGTAGAAGACAAAACATCACAATTCAAAACCCAAGTTAAACCTTTCCTGGTTCCCGTGACACTAAACACGTGTTTAGTGTCACGGAAACCAGGAAAGGTTTAATTTAACTGACAATAGTAAGATTTATCACAGTTTTTATCCCAATAAAGGGGATGTGAAAATTGTGACAAAATATTATCACAAATTTTGTCCCAATAACCAAGAAAGTTTTAGCTTAACTGACAATAATAATATTTATCACAAGATATATCTCGTAAGTGTGCGCATATGCGTCTCCTACAAGAACTTCCAGGCCGCCTAGTGTGAGCACCACTTTAACTCTGTTGCTTGACTCTTTCGCGGGTGTACTTTACCAGGCAGATATTCATGTGTTTAGAAGTGCCAATGCATTTAAATGAATGAATGTTGTCTATCTACATGTGTGTGTACAATGGACGAGGTATACAGCAAACCAGATATCAACGAATTACCTACTGAGTTATCACATGGCTCTAGCTTAGCACTAATACAACCTCAATAGTACAGCCCACTCATAAGCACACACACAAGCGCGGTTCTGGAATGCCTTAACTTTTAATTTTTACGTGGATTTTGCTGCTTAAATTGACTACTTACCTCTAAAAAAAGGGAAGCTGCGCCAGATTTTAAAATCCACTTTGAATACAAAATAAATATTTATTGGAGTATATAGTCGAAAATTGGAATTAGTTTAGAAAATAACCGACCTCAAAAAGATGTTCGACCTTTGGAGTGGAGTAACAAAACCGCAAAGTAGCTTTCGCTAGTTCGTAAAATCCTTCGAATCCCTCTAAACCTCGAAAAGGAAATTATTTTGATCATACAATTCGTTCGCGAGGTGAACGGTGGTGTAGATACCATTCCAAGCAGCGACGTCTTGAGGCGTTTTAATCCACTCAAAGCCCCGAAGCAGCGACAACTTGTGCGCGGGGGCCTGAGAGGGCTTTAAGCTTATTAAGGAGTAGGCGTAGGCGGCGGGGGAGGGAGGGTCCGGTTTGTCCGGGGTGCGCGCGACGTTGATTCCCTGCTTTGCGTTGATTCCCTGCGTTGGCGACGGCAGAACCGGGAGCGGTAGCTCAGTGTATTAATTGATGTCACTGCATTGGCTCTGACCGGGAGGTCCTAGGTTATAATCCTGGCGGCGACAGGATTTTCCACACTAGATCTTCAGCTAGGTCGAATTCAGTCGCTGTCTGGAGGAGAATTCTAGCGGCCGGCTGCTCTGATTGGTAGTTTTCCGTGGTTTCTCCGATCAACACAAGGCAAATACCGGAGCAGTACCCTATCAAACGGGCTACGGAGCGCGCGCGTTCTGTCCTTCCTCTTCCTTGTCCTATCCTCTTCCCTTACACACACACACACACACACACACACTAACATGCACTACCCTACCACATATTCCGGGAGACAGGTCAGGAGCTTAGAGCTTGTCCCGGCTGGGGTGGTGACCCGCTGGTGGGAGAGTCCTGGTTAGGGGGAAACCCCACTAGCCGACGGTAGGTCGGCGCCGGATCTCGCTATCCATCTCGCGGCGGGAGATGATCACCGCCATCTCCCGAGAAAAAGAACATGCACTACCCTAACGGGATAATGACCAAAACAGTTGACACGCCCGGAAACACGAAAAAATCAATCAATCAATCAAGCGACGGCAGAGGCCCTGGTGCCGCTCGTCTCCTCCTCGCTTCCGGGAAGGCACCGCGTCACGTCGCGTCGCGCGCTCGGCCGAAACGAGCTCCGCGGGCGCCTCACGGCGGCTCTGTGGCGCGACTCCTTCTTCCTTATTTCCTGTCTCCTTCTTCCTTACTTATTTCTTCATCTTCTCCTTCTTTACTTCCTTACTACCTTTCTTTCTTTCTTTCTTTCTTTCTTTTGATTGATTTTTTCGTGTTTCCGGGCGCGTCAACGGCTTCGGTCATTAGTCCCGTTAGTGTAGTGCATGATTTTTCTCGGGAGATGACGGTGATCTTCCCCCGCTGGATGATGAGATCCGGAGCTGACCTACCGTCGGCTAGTGGGGTTTCCCCCTAACCAGGACTCTCCCACCAGCGGGCGACGCCCCAGCCGGGACAAGCTCTAAGCTCCCGACTGGTCTCCCGGAATATGTGGTAGTGAAGTGCATGTAAGCGTAAGTGTGTGGGGGTAAGGACAGAACAAGGAAGAGGAAGGAAAGATTACGCGCGGTTCCTGGCCCGTTTGTTAGAGTACTGCTCCGGCATTCGCCTGGTGTTGATCGGAGAAATTGGAAAATTACCGATCAGAGCAGCCGGCCGCTAGAATTCCCCTCGAAATAGCGATTGAATTCGACCTAGCTGAAAAGCTAGTGTCGAAAATTCTGCCGCCGTCAGGACTCGAACCTAGAACCTCCCAGTCGGAGGCGTTGCAGTGACAGCAGTTGGTTTAATGTATACCCTGCTTGAGTTCTTTTAGACACCTTGATTTTCGTAGAGAACGTTTGATATTAAAAATTCATTTTGGGTATATTTTTGCTTTCCTATGTAACTTACCAAGGATTTATAGACAAAAACAGCTTCAATTTATTATAGACAACGTATCACAGTTTGTTTTATTAATAGACTTCAATGCGACGTTTCGAAATCATCCCTTGATTTCTTCTTCAGGCTAATACAACATACAAACAATATGCAATAAGCTACAATCATTGCTTAAATTTATAATTAACCTCTAACAATAATATAAAATTACGAAAAATGTATAATACAATAATTCACAGAAAAAACAAACTACATAATTCATCATTACAATAAAATTGAAACTCACCAACCTTGGTAAAAAGGCATATTTTAGCCCAAAGATTTGTTGTTTTACTTATATTTATGTATCTTTTAATTATTGACATGTAATTACTTTTTTCACCCACGAGTATTACCCACAATCCGTATTTTCATTAACGCACATTGCCCACGGCCTTTGACGTCATTTTTTCTAGCGCTGCCTGGACATGAGTAACGCAAGCTAGAATAAGAGCGCCCACTGGTCATGTGAGTAATGGGGTTGATGCGCACAGCAGCCCTTCTCAATTTGCGCCCTGCGCTGTGGGCGTGTTCTCGTTAGCGCGTCTCAAGGTGCCGGGCAGCGACGTCGCGCCGCCTGCCATCCGATTCCCGGCTCCGCCCCGCCCCGCCCCACCTCGCCCCGCCCACCCTCGCCCCGCCTCCGTCTCCGCCCTGCCACGCCCCCGCCCTGCCCCACCCCCGTCCCGCCCCGCCCCTCCTAAGGCACCGTACCTGCCCCGCCCCCTCATCATACCCGCCCCTACCCGCCCCGCCCCCTACCCGCCCCGCCCCTACCCGCCCTGCCCCTACCGCCCGCCCCGCCCGAGGCCGCGCTGTTCCGCCTCATCCCCGCCCCGCCCCGCCCCACCTCGCCCCGATCCCACCCTCGCCCCGCCTCCGTCTCCGCCCTGCCACGCCCCCGCCCTGCCCCACCTTCCCCCCCGTCCCCCCGCGTCCTCATCATCCCCGCCCCACTTCGCCTCCGTCCCACCCTCGCCCCGCCCCCATCTCCGCCCTGCCACGACCCCGCCCTGCCCTACCCCTACCCGCCCCGCCCCCGCCCGAGGCTGCGCCTCTCTTACCGACCCTTCGCTGGGACCCGCGCCTTCCGCTGCGCCTTTGAATGGTGGCGAGTCATCCGCTCGTTGCCTTGCGCAAAGGGGCCGGCCCCGCTTTTTCTCTTCGGATGCTTAAATGAGGAGGGAATTCACAGAAGTTTGAAGATTGATACTTTCGTATGCGTGTGAAAATGTCTTTTGATTATCACTTTGTTGTTTGAATGTGATTCTTATAAGATAAAAAGACAGCCACTGTCTTCTGAAAGAAAGATTATTAGAAAGCAAAATCACTTCTATTTTACTTTTAAAATCTATCTATAGCTGTGTAATAATCATACGCGCATTGTTTTTTGTTTATCAACCTGTCATTTACTTGGAAGATTTAGATATCACTTGTACTTTGGACATCGCAAGACAGCAAGTGACTTTTCAAACAAGTTTCTGAATTAATTAACAAAAATTACTTAAATTTTCTGATTTATTTGAACTAATTGAATTAGTTAAATTTATCTGCAGTTAATATCTCTATCCCTCCATATATTTTAAAGACACAGGTACAGGTACAGGTAGTTTTTTAAATACTTATCAAATAACGTGTAGAAATCAAAAAAGAAAAGAGTGTAAGTGATGAGTAATATAATCTGTCTAAAATGTGTCTGCAAATTTTGTGTTAAATACTTCATTCTCATATCGGCAATGATAAATCATATTTTGGATATTTCGTCAGTCGCTTCTTATCGACACAATGAAAATAGCTGGTCGTGAGTGCTTGAAGTAGATAATAAGATAATTCTTGAAGGTCACGATTTGAGGGAAGCATGCGTGTTGACTTAGATGTGGCGTGTTGATGGTTGCCTATCGCCCCTGGCAACAGAACGCTGACATTATCAACCCTTTCTCTGACGGGCTTTGGACGTGCGTGATCAAATTTTTATTAAACATGTTCGCAAAGAGAACGATTTTGGAGACATTATCAAGCATTAAATGCCCGCAATGTCTTTACAGTCCTGCATGCGTATTTGCCATTTCATTGCAACAAAAACTTCCTGTATCATAATTGGACTGAAAGGACAGACACGCAAGGCCGGTGTTTCAAGTGGGGAAAATATTATTCGGAAGGAAGTAATGAAAATTAACATGTTATAGCATAAAAGTAGTAAAAAATTTAAAAAATATTTGTTGATGAATGTTACAATTTGCAACACTGAGATTAAAAAAAAGTCCGGAAAGTTTCTTTCATCTCTCAAAGAATATGCAGCAAGGATCTTTTCGCATGATTTACCAAAAATGGTATCAGTTTTCGTATTCTTTACATAATTCCTTTTAATGTTTGTTGTCGCGTGACCAACGTATTTGCAACTTTTCGATATCGTCTTATAAAGAATAGTATGTAATTCCGTTTTAAAGGATAATTAAAAATTCCTGCGTTTTTGAAACTTTGTTTCTATTGGAGCTTGGATCGGAATGAATTACATTGTTATTTCAATGAACACTGCTGGCTTTATCACAGGTTTGCTTGGAATAAATTACAAGGAACCCAAAATTTAATTATTGTTTTTGATGAGGTTATTGTTTGATATTTGTTTTTGATGAGGTTTGCAATTGAAACATAAACATCAAACATACAATAAAATAACATACAAACGTAATAAAGCGACCATTGAAAATGACAAGTCAAGAAAAACCTCATTTCTGATTCGCGTGAAACGTTCCCAGCAAAAAATTTCTCTGTTGTCAGGAGACAAACAAAAGGTGAGCAATGTCGACATGAGATGTCTTCGGACAACGAAGGAAACGTCAATCACTTTTGAAAACTCGCTCCACACAGGCATTTTAATGTAATATTTTTTCAAAATATATTGGATAAGAAATAAACAAAGAAAGAATTTAATAATTTCAACAGTTTTAATGGAATGTTACAAACTTGTTTAACTTGTTTGAAGAACCTTTAATTTTATAATATTATTGGAATGCACTTTACATTTCTTGAAGTACACTGAATTGTATCTGGAAGTGAAAAAACATTGCAAAAATAGCCAAAAACTTTGTGATAAAAAATTAATACAATCCTTTCGGTAACCAGACGTGTAAAAATTATTAGACTCAAAACAGATTTTGTGCCAAATATTAAGTATCGTTTGTTTTGTGGTCCTGTTGGTGTAGAATGTTACGCTAACTCAATGTTTTGGCAGTTTGTTTATTGTCGGGGATTCTGTGAATCACAATCAATACAAAAACTTGTAGAAAAGCAACTTTGTTCTCGATTGCTGTGTTTTTTTAACAGATTTTGACTTAATACATGATGGAGCATAATGTCACGCCAAGATAATAACATGTTTTGAAGTTGATACGATGATATGTCTTAAAACAGTCGAGATATGGATTAAAGAGAAGAATATACAGTCAAATGTCAAGGAAAGAGTGAAGAAATGCGTTATGAAAATTTGTGAATAACTAGTGGAGTACTTCAAGCAACGTTCGTAACACAATGAAAAAAATGTCAAATTTTCTTTGAAAGAATGATAAAATCTGTAGAATAGTTGATAGTATACAATATATTAATTTATATTAATTCACACAAAAGGAAAAAAACAAACACATAAACGTTTTACCAGAAAATTTCTTGAGTCTCATAACTTTCACAGCTATGATTAACAATTGATTTAAATACGTGAGTGCTAACCACAAACTACCTTTTTCCGAAATCTCACCTTTTTATCCCACCATTGAAATAATGAATATGTTACCTTTCATCTTCAACACAAGAAGAATATACTTTAGTAACACTTGTACTAAAATGTGTGCTCAGGGGTCACTTTAAATCCTATCTACTTACGTTCATTGTTCAAAATCTTTGCACCAAGAAGCATCCCAATGATCGGCTTCAAACGTCGTGTGCATAACATCAGCTAAGCATTGTTGTGCGACATACTCACGAATCTGGCACCTATCCGCATTTCCATAGTCAATAAAACTTTGAATACATTTATCTTATATCTTTAATTTTACTTTTCGCCTACTAACGTACTTACGTAAAAGAACTGCAAAGCTGAAGCGAAAAGAGGCGATTTTTCCAAAGAAAACTCGTAATGTGGATTCTTGCTACCAAAAAGAGGATAGTTCTTGTATATATAATAAATTACTTTGGGTATTCAGAATCGATGTTTGTTGATTCGTGATATTGAAAAAATGATTTATGCAAAACGCCTTCCTATTCCTCCTTTACCAACACCAGCGCCTAAAAAATTCAGACCATTTTCTCCAAAACTTATAATCCCCGATCGATTTGGCCGAACTCGAGGCCCTGCTAATTTGAAAAGGGTATTATCATTTTTGGGGGCACTTCATATGAACTCTCAATGACATTTTCAAAAATTTATCAAAAATGACTTAAAACATTTCATGGCGAAAAGAGCGAAATAAGTTTATAAAAATATCATAGATCCCATTTTCGTTGAAATCTTTGAATTATCAAAAATTGTAAAAGTTAAAATTCTGTCAACATCTACAACTACGAAATTGATATATTTTTTCCTTAATGAAATTTGTTCTTCAAAAGAGGATTTTTAAATAAGATGGTATATTTTTTAAGTATACGAGTTGTTTTTGCATATTAATGCCTTATAAAAAGACAATTTGAAAGAAACACGTAAACAACATTTTCTCAAAAACAGTTCCAACGGCTTTATTTTTTTTTCATGAATAGAGCAAGATATGTTTATAAAAACAGTGCAAGACCTATTACGATTGACATGTATTTTCAGAAATAATTATATGAAAAGTTAGAATTTTTCGTCGATTTCCTACAATTGTAATATTTAAACAAGAACATTTTCTTAAAAAATATTTTATTCAAAATACTATCTTTAAATAACATAATGTAAGTTATTTGAAAATGTGGGTGCATTTTGCGTAATTTTGAATTACCATTACGAATAATACCAGAAACTAAGTGCTGTTTATTATAAAACCAAAACAAGTTTATTGTAAAACCCATAGTGGAAATAACACCATGGTAAAACCTAGTTAAAATTCTGTATTAAATTACTTTTACCTTCGTAAGAGAGATCACAGTGCTTATCACATGCGAAAAACGCCAAAATTACCAATAAATTACGCACAGAGCACTCTGTGCCGATACCATAGAGGTAAGGCACCATCCCTCTATGCTGGCTGCGGAAAACGAGGGACTCCGACAGTTCCAAGCCTTGACAGACAGCGCGATACATAGATTTCACAAGTGCATAAGGAGCATTCGCGACTTCCGAGACCGCGAAAGCAAGCCAGCGAGAACCACCGATAACAGAACGCGCTTTGTCCAGCCCTACTCAAAGAACTATGCGCATTACGAGAAACAAAGGAATTCAGTGCGTCTCTCGTATATATTTCGTTTAAGTTCTGAGTGTTATTCCTGTATCTACCCTCCCTGGATTACGGGTCGTGGCTTCGGAGCAGAACAGTGCATGAGCGAAGTCGGTGTGGGGGTGGGAGGTGGCTCCTGGCAGGGCCGCGGTGCAGGAACAAGGACACGCCGCCGAGCGCATCGCCGACAAGAAGAGGGCCGGGCCGCAGCTTCAAAGGCGGAGAGGCAAGCCTGCTGAAGCCGGCGTAACGTCGTTACAGCGCAGAATCATGCCAAGAAGCCTTCGCACACCCACATGGCTTACCCGTGCGGTCGCCGTCCCGCCCCCCTACCCCCACCCCCTTCACCACCGCCTCCGACGCCCCGCCCCCACGCCCCTGCGCCGCCGCTTGCCTCATCTCCTTCAAGACCAGGCACTAGGCAATAAATGTCGAGCCTCAGAATTATGAACTACGGGAACGCAATTGAATGTCATTGTCTTGTAGAAAGAAATGTTTTTGTATTTTTATTTATTTATTTATTTATTTATTTATTTATTTTTTATTTATTTTTTATTTATTTATTTATTTATTTATTTATTTATTTATTTATTTATTTATTTATTTATTTATTTATTTATTTATTTATTTATTTATTTATTTATTTATTTATTTATTTATTTATTTATTTATTTATTTATTTGGCGGTACGTCTATAGCCAGGTACTACATAAGGAGTTTTAAAGAGCGAATTAAATGCAGGAATAAAGAGGATAGTCAGACAAAATGATGGTGATGATGAAAATTTAGTGGAAGCATCCGGGAAGGGAAAAAGAAGAAACATAAGAATGTATGTCCTGCGTTGAATCACCTTGGTCTATCACGACTTCCACATTCAGTGACTGTGGCGTTCACCAGGTGGATGCTTTAAACTCTGGTGCACAGGGGTGGACGGTGAGCGGCGTGGCCAATAAACCACGTGTCACCCTTCTTGTGTTAGTGATAGACGTTGCATACTTCAGTACCGCCTTTCGTGTCATATCTGAATTTTATTTTAAAAATAAACTAGCTAAACTTTTGAGAAAATGTCTTTGATCTCCTATTGCCTAGGTTTGACGCCAAATTACGCAAAAATACTCACTTTATCGAAAAATTGAATAAGACCTTATTTAAATACCTGTTTTTAATGAACGCATTCCATTAAGAAAAATATCTTCATATTTTACTGGTAAGAAAATTCCCCAAAAAATTGAATTTTTGCAATTAACCAAAAATCAAGGGTTTCAACGAACATGAGACCTGCAGCATTGTCTTAAACACCCTTACGGTATCCGAGGTCACAACTTATTAAAAAATTGTACAATTTTTGAGAAAAAATAGTTTAAACTAAATTTGAATGTATTTGTATTGTATTACACGCAAAATGTATGTACTGTATTTCACGCAAAATTACGCAAAAAGTATTGAAATTTTCGAGAAATGGTACATGAACTTATTTCAAAACGTGTATTTAAAGAACAGATTTCATGCAGAAAAAATCTCTATCTTCAATATTTTTGTCGTAAGAAGACGCAGAATTTTTTTGAATTTTTACAATTCTCAAAAAATCACGGATTTCTACGAAAATCATCCTTAAAACATTCTCTTAAACACTCCCTTCCTTTATACTAGGTCAAGATTTAATAAAAAAATTGTTTTTTTCAGGACTTTCATGTAAAGTACCCCCAAAATTATTTAAAAAAACGAGTTGGTTTTCCGTAATTTACTCATGAAATTTACGCAATTTTTTCTCGAAAACCGCTCCAAGTTTTTTCTTTAAATATCCTTCACATATTTAATAAGGGACGGCAAAAAATATGGTACTGGTCTTCTTTTGGGTATTGCTCGTTTTTTTTCGAAAATTGCAAAAAAGTTTAAAACTACAAAATTGAACACAGAGATTTTCTCTCAGACAAAGTCTGTTGTAAAAAATAGCTCTTTAATAAAGGTTGCGTACAATATTTTTTAAAAGCTAGTACTTTTCGCGTAATTTCTATTGGAAATTAATGAAACATATTTGGGCGTCATGTCGTACATAACAATAACATTGCAATATTGCGAGAGAGTATGTGCTATTGTAGCATCTGTAGTTGTCTATACTTCGAATATACGTTTATACGTCCATATACGAGAAAGTAAAAATTAAAATCAGAAATAAAAGTTAAAAACATTTCTTTTTTTGTGTGTTCATTTAAATGTTTATTGGTCACTTCGTTGCTCGTGGGAGCCTGAATGTTGCTCTAGCGCTGTGACCCAGTTTGTGCGTTCAATTCCTTCTGCCGCGTACGACCAGACTGGCATAGTTGTCAAAGTTCTAAGAAGCTGTTTGTGAAGCAGCAGCATAGAATTCCGTCCCTGGCAGTCCCAGGAGCTACGCTTATTAGATTTTGTTGCTAGTGTGTTTGTTCTTGGGAACAAATAGTCCAGGACAATCTACAGACTAACTTAAAAGTTTCTTCCTAATATCAAGCTTTTGCGGAAATCAAAATTATATTAACTTTGTGAATGTCACACCTTTGGCTCTGTGGATTGAAATTCATAACCAACACGAGAAATACGTCGGGAAAAGATGTCAGCTGGGAAAAAACTGCTAGACTTCTGGAAAAAATATATTTGTGGAGACATATGGCGTTAAATTTTATTAGAATTTTTTTATTTATTTTATTAACGTTTAATAAGTTCATATTTTGTAAGAATCTATACTAGATTTATTCTATCTCATGTTATAATCCCTTCATCGCATTTATTACAGCAGACATGCGAATGCATGCACATATTTCCTCATGTGCAAAATCTGTTCTTGTTTATATGATTCCTTGGCAGATCATATTCTTTCTTTGAGGTTTATACCCCGTCTTGTGCTCTGATTTCAGCACTGTCTTGCACGTTTGCGTATCGTCTCCCGTCTCTAGTCTGGAACCGCGGTTCTCGCGTTGATTGAAGGCTGCATAGGTGATGAGACGATCGAGATTCCGGCACAAAGCAAATTCTAGCACGAACAGAACTACAATCACAAAATCTAGGTCGAGGGAAATTGGCTCCAACGAAAAGTTTGTACACAGAAGGTCTCAATAATGTACAGTATGAGTCAAAATTGAAAAATTACTTAATATACACTGAATGGATTTTTTTGTTTTGTCTGCTCGTCGTTAAATTTATTAAATTCGCTGTTCTATGATCCATATGTGGTTCACAAGACATAAAACTCGAAGGTTTTGCTACGCCCGTGAACCACTTATGGGTCACAGACGTTTACAATTTTTATGGCAAACCTTTCGATTGAACTTCCTGTAATTGCACAGATTTTGGTGTGGACTTGCTACGGCGGTGATAGAATTTAGAAATGTACGAAGTCGTGAGGAAAAATATTTTTATTTTTGAGAATATTACAGTAAAATTTTCTTACAGTCGGGAAGGTTTGGACGTGGGGAGAAATTTTAATGTTTTCATAGGGAAAGAGAATGTGAAAAATAATGAAGACCAAAACAAGAAATAAGAATTCTACGAATGTGTTGGAGGCAAGAAAATAGTATTTCGACAATCACCACTGAATACTTTGTGTAGTTTATATTCATAGTTGTTAATAATAATAATAATAATAATAATAATTACATGCTTTGTTATATTGTTTCTTCACTATCAGTGTCGTGCGGCATATCTACATATTTAAGGATAGCTTGTTTTGTTAAAACTATCATGAAAATGTTTAGTTCGATCTGATATTTATATTCGCGCAGAAGCAAAATTAATTTGACAGATGGCGTGTTTATTAATTTGTAATTAAAATTTAACTGTCAAAAACAAAGAAATAATGACAATTAACAAAACAACCTAAATGACTGAGAGCTAAGCGTCATCTCCAGGGGTCAGGGATTTCCCATTTCATTGTAGAACAATGCAGGAAGAACGGGGAGGTCCCACTCCTACAGCCCATGCGTTGACTCTTTCTCCGCTTGCTAATTATGAGAAAAGGTGTAGAAAATACCACAGCATGAGGGTCATCTCTCGGGGGAGAGATAGTCTTCCCGCTGAAGGTGGTATAAACAGTTTTCGCTTCGATCGCGTTCATAAATTATTATTTCATATTCAAACTTTTACAAAATTGTCATTAAATTTTCTCATTTATAAACAAAATTTGACAAGCGTATCAACATAGAGCACAAAAAAATTGATGTTAAAAGCATAGTCTTTAATCTGTTGATGTTTCAGATTTTATGTTTTTATAGATTCATCGATGATTTGAAAACATTCGCATTCCTAATTCGTCCCACCCACCTGCCCCACCTGCTCTCATTCGTTTAATTGATTGGTTAGTGATACCGGGAGCGTCAACTACTGAGGTCATTATTTCCGGAAGTGTAGTGTATGCTTTTCATCGGGAAGTGGTGCTGATCTTTTCACTGGGTTGCAAGATCCGGCGCCGACTTACCGTTGACTATCTCCCACCAGCTGGGCACCACCGCAGCCGGGACAAGTTCCAAGTCCCCGACCGGTCTCCCGGCATGTGTAGTAGTGTAGTGCCTGTTAGTGTAAGTGTGGGTAAGGGCTGAGGATAGGACAGAGAAGAGGAACGGTCTTTGGCCCGTTTGTTAGGGTACTGCTCCGGCATTCGCCTGGCGTTGATCGAAGAAACCACGGAAAACTACCGATCGGAGCAGTCGTGCGCTAGAATTCTCCTCCGGAGAGCGTTTGAATTCGACCTACCTGCAAGGATAGCGTCGAAAATCCTGCCGCCGTCGCGTCTCGAACCTAGGATATCCCGGTGAGAGGCACTACTGTGACATCTGTTGATGCACTGAGCCACTGCTCCCGGTTTCTCACTCGTACTCCCTCGAATTCACTTTCACCCACCAGCGCACTAGCACACAATCGAAGCCATCTGCCCGTACCCACCACATGCAATCATTCGAGTTCACCTCACCTGCGTAAACCCCCGCCCTTCCACCTGATTCTCACCGGTAGCGGTAGCTCAGTGCATCAACTGATGTCACTGCAGCGCTTCTCTCCGGGAGGCCCTTGCTTCGAGTCCTGATGGCGGCAGGATTTTCGACACTAGCTTTTCAGATAGATCGAATTCAGTCGCTGTCTGGAGGAGAATTCTAGCGGCCGGCTGCTCTGATCGGTAGTTTTCCGTGGTTTCTCCGATCAACACCAGACGAATGCCGGAGCAGTACCCTACCAAACGGGCCACGGACCGCGCACGATCTGTGCATCCTCTTCCTTGTCCTATCCTCTCCTCTTACACACACACTTACACTAACATGCACTATACTACCACATATTCCGGGAGACCGGTCGGGAGCAAAGAGCTTGTCCCGACTGGAGTGGTGCCCCGCCGGTGGGAGAGTCCTGGTAGGGAAATACCGACCACTAGCCGACGGTAGGTCGGCGCCGGATCTCGTCATCCAGCGGGTGAAGATCACCACCATCTCCCGAGAAAAAACATCCACTATACTAACGAGACTAATGACCAGAGCAGTTGACGCGCCCGGAAACAGAAAAAAATCAATAAATCAATCAATCCACCTGATTCTCCCCGGGCCCTACTGCTCCGCCCTGATCCTGCCGTACTCGCTCACGTTTACCCTACCCCCCCCCCCCCCCAACTCGCGTCCCCATCCCCAAATCTGCTTCCCCCTCCTCGCCCAGCCCGGATGCGAGCGCGCCGGTAAATAGCTTCCGCTCTTATCGCCTGCGCAGCGTCCGCATAAATCTGCCTCGCGTCCCTTTTAATTTCCCTCCTTCCCACTCCCCCCCCCCCCTCCCCGCCCCGCCCCCTCTTACTCCCAGTTCGCTCTCTGTGATCCACCGTGCCGTGCGACCCCACCTCTTTCAGTGTTCTCTCTCGCCCACACGCTCTGAATGGGTGTTCCCAGCAGGTGTGCCAACCAGCCTTTTTGGCTTCCGCTAGTCAAGAGCTGACGTGTCTGTGTAAAAGTAATTTATTGAAACTGTATAACAGGCCTTACCTATTGCCGACAGTAGGTGCGTCTATTTACAGAGTAATTCTTACAATTATTTATGCGTTTGGTAGACAATGTCAATAAAAAAATTGCATACTTCTGCTCTCATAATACAAATTTTCAGAACGTTTCACTAGTAATTTTGAACAAATAAAACTTATACATAATTAGAATGCAACAAACTTTGAAATCATATTCCAAGTACAATTTAATATAATAAACCATATAAAATTAATGATACAAAATAAAACATCCTACTGAAAAACATGAGAGAGAACAAATATTTTATTACAGCACAAGTACTACAATTTTCTAGTACAAATGTTTTTGCTAAAGGAAACAAAACACCTCTTATGGAAATTGGTCAAATAGCTCAAATAGCTTTTGCTATATTACATCTAAAAACCTACAAGTTTTGTTTTCCAGTTATGGAAACAACTTTATGGATTGCATGCTAGAGAAGAACTAAACATTGCTAAAAATTTCAGAATAATAAAGCAAGAGTTAATAAGTTGATGAATAATGGTATTGCATTATAATCAGTATTATCGACAATGCTAAGTTTAGATCATTTATGGTTAGAGTTAAGTAACTGAGAAAATAATCGTTTCGGATAAAACGAAAAATATGACATTTACGAGTAAAGACTGATTCGGAAAAGAGATGATTCATCTTAAAACCGTGTATTTATTTCTCTAGATGTATCTTCACTGAATCAAATGTTTTTTTAAAATAACTGTTGAGGAGGTTACATAAAGTATGAGAAATAGGTGTAATCAGGAATGATTGGCATGAGTTTTCATTTTTTACGCAGCTCCAGGTTAGGTTTGTCAAGTTTGAATGTATTGATGGAAACTACATTTATTAAATTAACTTATGTATTTTTTATTCATGTATGTTTGACTGACGTACTTTGGAGTGGTCAAGTCAAAATGTGGGGTTGGTTGGAAGAGGCCTTGACGTTGGTCGACACAATTGGTGTTGATTGGCCAATTACTTTTGTGAAAGTGTAAAGTAAAAGTTCAATGTCGGAACGAATCATTTTAAATGTTCTATTTGCTCAAATAAGTACAAACTAGTGTATCACTGTTTTGTCACACATTGGCAATTGCAGAAGTGTTGGTAATTTCAAAATGTATTTTAAAAATCAGCCTTTCACTTTATTTAGTAATTGTTTTACGTAATTTTAATAAAAGCGATTCTTGTCTTTTTCAACATTGAGTAGAAAACCTTATTGAATGGTTTCAAGTCTTTCGCTAAAGGAACTTAAAATAGCGAAAAGAGAAGAAGGCAAGATTATTAATTTAAGTTACAAAGGAAGAAAAATAAATATTTAAAACATAAATGAATGAAAACTCTTTTGAAAACTGAACATGAGCGGTTGTTAACCAAAAGTTTGAGCACTTTCGTCTTTGCAAAGTACAAGTCGTCTTAATGGTAAGAGTAGCAACAGAAGGGAAATCCTTTTCCTGACACGGGTTCCCCAACGCACCTTTCCTCTGATGTATGGCTCGTTGTGGCACGAAATGAGTGCTCGGCTCATATACGCCACCCACTCGTGTCATTTCACGAGCGGTGGGAGGACTCACACAATGAGCTCACTGCGTTGCGGGACAATAGGCCGAAACACGAGGCGGGATTTTCGACACTAGCTTGTGAGCTAGGTCGAAATCAGGCGTTGCCTGGAGGAGAATTCTAGCGGTCAGCTGCTCTGATCGGTAGTATTTCGTGGTTTTTCCGATCAACACCAGGTGAATACCAGAGCAGTACCCTAACAAACGGACCCCGGACCGCGGGCGATCTTTCCTTCTTCTTCCTTGTCCTATCCTCACCCCTTACACACACACTTACACACACACACACACACTTATATGAACATGCATTATACTACCACACACTCCCCGGGAGACCGGTCGGGGACTTAGGGTCGGGAGACCGGTCGGGGGTTGTCCTGGCTGATGCGATGCCTCGCTGGTGGGAGATACCTGGTTGAAGAAAACCCCGCTAGTCGACGGTAGTTCGAGATCTCTGCCACCCCCAGATGAAAAAACATGCACTACACGTACGGGACTTATGACCTCAGTAGTTGACGCGCCCGGAATCACTAATCAATCAGTCAATCAAACAAACCGAAACACGGGCTCTTAGCCCAGCCCCTAACTAAATACCATATAAAGACACGTTTATACTGTTGAAAATACCTTACAAATATACTTCGTGATACACTATGAAGTTCTTCACGTAGATATTTTGAGATAAACTTTGGTTGATCATTGCAACCATGTGTCTTCAAAGAAAGTGGTACGCTAATTTTCAATAGAAGAAGTTGTCAAGTTTATTAATTTTACGCGCTTTTTAATACAACAATTTCGTCTCAAAATATATAATGAAGTGAGTTAGTAATTAAAAAATGTTACTTATTACAAATATTGTTCAACCCAAAACTAACACGATTAGAAAAAAAAACAATATACCCCCCCCCCAAAAAAGGGGACCGGTAGAGGTGGCTCAGTGCATCAGCGTACGCCACTACAGTTCCTCTGTCCCGGAGGTACTAGTTTCGAGTCCTGACGGTGGCAGGATTTTAAACAATTTGGCCCGTTTGTTAGGGCCACCCCGCTCCGGCATTCGCCTGGTGTTGATCGGATAAACCACGGAAAACTACCGATCAAAGCAGCCGGCCGCTAGAATTCTCCTCCAGACAGCAACTGAATTCGACGTAGCTGAGAAGCTTTTTTCTTTTTATATAATTTATTTATTGAGTGATTGGAAATTACACAGATCAGTACCAAATTACTATCTCATGTGCATTTGCTGGCTTACATTGTAACTTATGCTAAACTTAACACTAAAAACTTAAAACTAAACTACCTTACTATAGGTGTAGGTATAAACTACAAGAGCCCCTACTGTGGACAATTAGAAGAGAAAATGTTCAAGAACGCTTCGGAAGGAAATCTATTCTTAATTCTAGTAGGGAAGTCAATTATAGTGGCCAGGTCGTAGTGGACGGCTCGGTTAATTGTATTTAGGTTGGAGTAAAAATTATTGGAAAGATGGGCAATATGTATGATGATCGGTGATATATTCAGTTCTTTATGAAGTTGGGCGTTAGAGATGAACCATGGGGCATTTTTTTGGAGTTTATTAATTTAGAAATAGATGCATTGGTCCAGATGGGACATGCGTAGAGCATTAATTGCTTTATAAATTGAATGGCATTTGTTAGGGATAGCCGGCTTTTGGAGTTGATAAGGCATTTTAGTTGAGCTATTTTTATTTTTGCTTGTTTTGTTTAAGTGTTATGTGTTTTCCTATTTTGTAACAATTTGAAGTTTATTGCTGAGAAGCTAGTGTCGAAAATCCTGCCGCCGCTTCTCTTCGCGCTGCATGTTATTTACCTCTGCCGGCGGGGCCAATGACGCGCCTGAGGACAGCGGCGGGGACTGACGATATCCTTCGCGAAGCGCATCCCTATTGACTCGGCGGCGGCTGCGGCGCTTCGGTTCGCAGCTCGCCCCGCCCCTCCTGACCCACTTCGAAAGCTCCCCGCCGCCCCCTCTACCCGCCCCACCCCACCCCGCCCCGCGCCGCTGTATTTACCGCTCGGCGGGTCGATGGAAATATCGCCGCCGTAATTCGCAATTACAGAACGGCGGCGACAGAAAGCGATATCGCGACCGCGAAACCCGACCCGCTGCGCTCCCCTCCCCCGGAGCCCCAGGCTGGCGACGCGCCCGCCTCCACGCCCTCCGGCTCCAGCGCTCCGGTCGCTGCCTCCGGATTCGCTTTCGCCTCTTCTTGCCAGGACTACCAATCATCCTGGGCTGCGGAGAGGATCACAGACATTTGTGGTCAAGGAATCAGACGAGCGTCTTTTATTTTGCCGCGAAACTAACATTACATGATTTTTACTGACTATTGTCAGAGACTTGGGGCAGAAATTAGCACATTCTTTTCCCAGATTTCGATACTGAATTTAAAATTTCTGCTCTTTCATAGAATTTGTTGATTGATTAGTGATTCCAGGTTCGTCAACTGATAAGGACATTATTCACCCCGCGGTATCGCCCCATTTCGAGCCGAGGCTATAAAAATATAAATGTAAAGTATCCTTCTTCATGTAAAGGACCCTCAAAAATCAAACTATCCTTTTGAATCTCCCAAAGCCTCAAAATCAATTAGATATACCGGGGAATTGTGGAGAAAATCGGCTGAACGTTTCAAAAACATGAAAATTGAACGTGGCCTAATTTAAAATTCTGTATTTAAATAAAAGATTTCTTTATTGAAGAAAAGGGTATACCTTCAATATTATAGTAGAAGGAAGTCGATCCAAAAAATGCACGTCGGAAAATGGCGAATTTTCGGCATAAAAGCCTTTAGTTCCGATCCCTGGTAACAAAACACGTGGATACATTCTAATATACAGTAAACCTGTCAGAAAACTCAATCGTTCAGAGGTGAAATTTGTTGTATGATTAGTCTATCTTACCTAACAACTACATTTAAAAGAAATGAAGACGTCCCGAGAGAGACAGAAAAAATCCAAAAACACAACTACTGAACACACGTCTACTGAAACAAACATAAAAGGTAAAAGAAATATTTTCTTGAATATATGTAGGAACAGATGAATTCATCTGATAATTTAGGCTTAGGCTATTCGCCTAGGTCCTTGTGTATATAGGTCCTTGGTGTATAGAAAGTTGCTTTTAACCACTCATTCTTGATTTTGTCTTTGTTTTTAAGACGTTATATCCTTGCGTTTTCACAACTTCAAACTTCTGTAACAAATTCTTCAACTAATTGGTGCTTTATTAGTGGTCTTTAATTAGTCTAATTTTCTCTCCAAGAGTTAACGTTTTCAATTTGCCGCCTGACACCATAAAAACTTGATTAACATTATACCTGCAACTCGCCGAACTGAACAACAATGAACATTTAGAACCATTGAACTTAAGCATGACAAGAACTGTGAAAGGATCCCTCTTCGCGTCTCTCCCTCCACACGGGCTTATGAAAGTCAGTGCTATTACAAATAAATCGTAACTTTCACACGAGTAGCGTGGGAAATAAGACATGCGGACGAGGGTAGTTGAGATAGTGAATGGACGAGTACATCTCAGTCTCTTGGTACGACGCCGCACTTACGAGTCTATGTTTAATTTTTAAAAATATTTGTTTTCCGTTTAATACAAAATATTTTAATACTGTCGTTCTAAAAATTCCTTTGAATTCGTCGTAATTAAAATTGACACACCGGCTGGATAGTGGACATTCCATGGATTTTATAGATGTTAAAATATTGGAGTCGGGGCGTACTCATTTTTCTAGATTGGTGCTGAAAACTCTTCATATAAAAACATCAGATTATCTCAATACACAGGTGAAATTTAATACTTTCACATGTGTTTATGACTTTGTCCTATGGAATTTTTCAAGTAAATAATATTTATGTATGGTTGCTTGCCAAAGTTGTAATTTGTGTTTGTAAATAATTGAGTGAAATTATTTATTTATTATATAAATATTTCTTTGTATACATTTGTTAACGTATTTAGTATTTGTAATTTCTATATTGTATTTATTGTAATGTAATTGAAGCCTCCCCTTTTTCTTGAAACACCTCCCAATGGTCAGCTGATTGTTTACATTGTGTTCTAAGCATGCTCTAACTGCCATGTCAAACATGCGTTTGCACACCCTGTTGCAAATATTTATATTACTTTGGTTTCATTTTGATGTTTTGTTTGTTTTAAATTGGCGAGTATCTAATTTATACTACATCGAGTGCTGTATGTTTTTCTTTGTAATGTTTTTCTTTTTTCTTGGTATTATTTTATTATAATATTGTTCAATAATATGTCATAATTTTTTCTCCGTTACACAGTCTAGCCTGAGGATGGGGAAAATGAGTTCCCCGAAACGAAATGTATATAAATTAATAGTAGTATTTTTGTATATCAGTTGTCTGTCAAAATCTTGTAGCCAAATACATAGAAACTGAATTGAAGTGAATGACAGACGATTTTCTGTATGTGATGTTAATCTTTGAGAAAGTATGGTATTTTATCTTTGAGTTAATACTCCAGACTTGAAATAAACGTCTTTTCATTTGATACAAATTCTTCTTCTGCATTTATGAATTCAAAATATAATGAAATCAGGTTGCATTTACACATTTTTAGAGCACAAGGAATTTAACATTGAAACTGAGAGCACGAGTTTGTTATTAATAACGAAAAAATTAATCAGTGTCTTGGAAGTATGAAAATTGTGTTATTATGAATTAAACTCAGCGTTCAAAAAGTCATGATAAAAATAATATCAAACTCAGGAGAAACATGTTAAAAGTTTCAAAGACGTTGATAAAACTTCTTGAGCGCTTGTAATGAATGAATACCTGTCTACGAAAGTAAGAAAAGGTGAGGAACAAAAGTTTTTCAGGTCGAAGTCTTCAAGGTTTCTCATGTTTTTTTGTGAAGGTTTGATCAATGTGATTACTTCTGATTCGCAGATGAATATTTCTGGAAAAGAGAAAGAACAATAACTAACTTATAAGAACCTCGATATCAAATGAACACGTATTAAACCATCCTCTGTGTTATTTAGACTTGTTTTACCCAGAAAGTTTTCTTCTATTCGTCCTGCAAGTGTAGTGCATATTTTTATCATGGGAGGCTGCGATATTCTTCCTCCACTGGATGGTGAGTTGTGGAGCCCATCAACACGTCCTCATGCGAGTTTTTTACAATCCAGGTATCATCTTTGAGCTCTAACCTCCAGACTGGTGCTCCGATATATGTGGCAGTGTAGTGTATGTAAATGTAAGTAAGGGACAAGGAATGATCGCGCGGGATCCGTGGGCTGTTTGCTAGGGTTCTACTTCAGTATTCGCCTGGTACTGATCGGGGAAACCACGAAAAACTATCAATCAGAGCAGTCCACCGTCAGAATTCTCCTCCAGACAGCGACTGACTTCTCTCTCTCTCTCTCTCTCTCTCTCTCTTATATATATATATATATATATATATATATATATATATATATATATATATGCTACGATTCGGATGGCGCGTCAGTTGGCGGCTTCCGCCTGGCGCGAGAGAGGCTCCCGCGACGCGCCTCTGTTAACGGACGGGGAGGCGCGAGCAGAGGTAGTGAGAACCAGGTAGTGTAGGGGAGCGCACGTATCGCGCGGGACGTGGCCGAATATTTAATGCCGGATGCTTAAGATGTGATATCAGAGACTCGTGAGTGAACAACGTAATAGTAAAGATATTAGTAAAGTGTGGGCGATACATTCGTGAGAGGTTCGACGAGAATAATTGTGGCAAGGACTGGATATGTAACGTGATCAGTGCGTGGAAGCCCAAGCGGAATGGGGTGGAGCGGTGGGGGGGAACCGACCAACGCCGAGGGGCGCCGAACGACCGGTGGGCAGGAACCGAACATGAAGAACAACGCCGTAAGACGACCAACAGGTTGCATTTAGTATCATATTCGAATATTTTAGCCACAATGTACTAAAGCAAGGCAGTGATTCGTGGCATAAGGACCTAAGCTAAAAGAGTTACAAGGTTATTGTATGATCATTGAAATAAAGTTGTGTATGATAATTATATTGGGAAGTCGTTGTATCAATGTTTACCCCACCCCGGAGCCCATTCGCAAAAAAGAAAACCTGACCTCTTTAATAAATTCACTGATGCACTGGATCGGAACCCCGGTCCGTCACAATATATATATATATATATATATATATATATATATATATTTCTAGCTAGTGTCGAACATTCTGCAGCCGTCGGGACTCGAATCCTCTCGATCAGAAGCTCTGCAGTAACATTAGATAATGACCTGATCTTCTTCAGCCAGTCACAACCTGTCTCATTTTTATAAGAGTACTTTTATATATTCGTTCAAAACAAATTAACAAAAATTTCGATAATCTCGACGGGCTTCAGTTATGTACCCCCAGAATTAAAATATCAGATTCAATTAATACAATGGAGGTCACGACGTCCGCCAGATTGATCCGGATACCAATTTTAGTGAATCTCCTAGGTACCTTTTAGGCGCTAAAGTTTTCTCAGACAGGCGGAAGGATAGATATTTGGCTGAACACAGATTTTTAGCTTAATACAGGCTTAGATAATATGAAAGACTCACGAACTGAAACTTCTGATTTTGCACATCCGATACAAATACTACAAGAGTGTCGTATCTATGTTCACTAGTTTATCTCTGGATTCCTGGAATTTATGTTTTTCAGTAACTCTATTAAAATGACTGAACATAAAAAAGAAACAACAAAAAGTTTATACAAAACATAACGTTTTCTACGGGTATTTTTACGATAGAATTTTTCGTAATAATTATAAAGGATTATAATGAACGGGTCACTGGGGACTATTTTCGATTGTTTTCCGTAGGTACCAAATCTTACTTATAAATTAAATAGAGTTACACTGTGATTTGGTATTGGCACACTGCTGTCTATAAATCCAACAGCGTGTGTGTCGAAGGATTAGGAAGGCCCACAAAGTTACCGGAAATCTTCTGTATTGTGAATTGTGATCAATCAAAGGCGTTGCAACTACAATGTATGATACTTTAGCTACGTGTCTTTGTATAGCTAACTATTATATTCCTATTTGATACTGCTAATAATCATAGAAGGTGTCTGGTAGTTAATGGTTTTGTTGAAACGACGATGAAATATCTTAAGGTACAGCAAATCAGAAGCTTCCGTCTTAGGCATGACATTAGCACTTCGAATTGTAGAAAAGGAAATTGCATGAACCGAATATTGTAGATTAAAAGATAAGCGTCATTACAAGAGTAGTAAATTTGTTTAATTGAGTAAGTTGAGTTGAGTAAGTTGAAGTTGAGTTGAGTAAGTTGAATTGAGTAAGTTGATTGAATTGAGTAATTTGAGTAAGAAGAATTGAGTAAGTTGAGTTGAGTAAGTTGAAGTTGAGTTGAGTAAGTTGAATTGAGTAAGTTGATTGAGTTGAGTAAGTAAATTTGTTTAATTGAGTACGTGTTCGTTGCGTAAACGGGAGTGGTCAGAAGCATGTGCTATTGAATTTATTCTTATAATTAATAGTTTATCGAAACGAGGTAGAGTGCGTAGTTTTCAGCAACACCGTCCCACTGTAACAGTGTTTAATCAACACCACCTAGACATATCTCGGTGGTGGTAGTTTAATACGCGATTTTACGTCAGACAGCTGACGTTGGCAACCAATTAGACGCAAGAGCAAATGTCATTGGAAGTGCGAATAATGAGACGTTTGAGGTCAGTGGTATTTTCAATTTAAAAAAGTCTTTTAGTAAATTATAAGATATGCTTTTGAGGATATAATTTCAGTTGCTTATAAAAATAAATGAAGTCGTAGGCTTCCGCGGCCAGAGTCAATATATAAATTAACGCAGCGTCACCCGGGCAGCCAAGAATGTAATATAAAAATAAATGTTTAAAATTAATTGATGATGTATTTTCCAGTTTAACGAATTATTTTCAAGTCTAAACATCAAATTATAAAATTGAAATTCTAATTATTACAAAGCAGATATAATTGTAACATTTTAGTTTATAATTATGAAATTAAAAATGATATCTTTACAAATTACACTTGTATACAAAATAATATTTTTTCTTTCAAAGGAATGAAAGTAACATATTCTAGGAGTATTTTTCATACTATATTCAAATATCATTTCAGTTTTTCCCCATCGGGCAGCAGGTTTGTGTGATATTCATTTAACCTTTTTATAATTTTTAACAAATTCAGTAACTAGCTATCCAATTTTAAATGGTGTACTACTAGTTCTGACTTAGAAATCTGACTACTCATTCTGTAATTAGAAAATGGTAATGATGTTTTTCAGGCATATTCTGTATCTGGAACATCTCTCTTCTTGGTCCAACAGTACAAAGTCAGCTAACATTTTAGAACTACATTTGCCTTAGTACATGTTTTCCATTGCAGAAATTTACTGATGAAAACGCCCACCGTGCTCATTGCTGACAGCCTTAAGGTTTTTTTCGTGTGGAAGTCTAAGTCAGAGTCTCGGAAGTGAATTTTCGAAGACATGTTACATCCCGCAGCTTTATAAGAATGCAGATCAGTCTCAATGCCCGATAGTTTTCTGCTTCATGGTTCCCAAAGAAATTGCAATATAAATTTTTGAAAGACTGACAGACTGCTTCTTCCAGTGGATTTAATAGTTCTTCAAAAATGTTCATCAGCCATAAATTACCGCAATTGTGGACCTAAATAAATTTATTCTTTCAATTTAGCATCACTTACTTTGGGAAATTTCGAGTTTAAGTACGAGAATCCATCAAAAAGTGTATCCATTGCCTTTACGATTTTTTCATACCTCCTAATCTAATATGCAATGAAGGTAAATATATTTTTCAGGATTCACTAAATGGACATGTCACATTTTTCTGGCCAGGGATACAAAGATTGCTTTAATATCTGTCATACAGAAATAACAATCGCGTAGATAATCCTTCTGTTCCCTCCAAATCACAGGAATTGCAAATGGCACACTACTAACAGATTTTTGCAAGTGGCGTTAAATTTCGCTTTTGAGTCTTTTAACTCAGCTCTCCACGAATTCAGTAGAAATTATCTGCATGATTTACGCACTTTCTTGTCATGATGAAAATGCAAAACATTAAAACACAGATTGTACAGTACACTTCCAAACATAAAGAAAGGAAATATGTGACTAGTGATATTCGTGCTAAGAAGTTCATAGACATCTCAATACTGACAAATCACAATGCCAGATTAACTGGTCTGCGCTTGTCAAAACATGAATGAACCTGTAGAGTATTGCCTATTCGTGTTTCAGCTTGATATTATATACAATTTCCAAATTAAAAAAAAAAATTCCCCAAAAAAAACTAATAATATTGATATAGTGAAATAACGCACTTGATTTACTAATCAGATTTCTTGTGAAGAAAACCTTGTCGACCAGTGTTATCAAATTGTACCTCACTAATCATAGTTTGCCAATCCTACCATACATCATATATCATTTATACTATTCCATATTTTTTGCACCAGCGCCGTTGAAACAAAATCAATAGATTTTAAAAAACTTAATTAATGTTGACGTAGTAGTTTGAAAATTGAGTTCTGATGCAGTTTCCATGTCTAACACTCTCTATTAACCTGAAACAGCTTTAATAAACCGCACATCGCTCGTGTGCTGGAAGTCGCAAAACTAAACCACTAGATGTCGTCCCCAAACTCACAAATACCACAACGCTTTCATAGCAATTCGGTAATTTTTTTATTACTAATATGTTTTTAACCGAATTTACACAACTCAATGACTCTTTTATTTCTGTGTTAATTTTTCTTTCTAAAGAAATATATTCATTTCTTATTTTCTAAGTTTTGATGTTTCCTTCCTGGTCATCATGTATAGAGGAGGTAATGCCGTATTATGTAGGGTTTACAACAAATAAATTTTACGTCATACATTGGTGATAAATTTGTTATTTTTGTTTATTAGGCCGCGTTAACCTGTTGATCGTTTAGTGGACCCCCATTCCGAATATTCATACCTTCTCCGCAGAATTTCCAGACATACCGTTATTCCCCATTAAACATTCTCTTGAATCTTCTGGACTTGGCCGTTTTTGAATTGAATTGAATTTGCCTTATTTTACGTGGCGAGACTCAGAACATGAGGCCTGCTCTTCCGTCTGACCACGCAAATTTCGTTACACTTCTTTCACCAATCATGGGAGAAAGAAGGTATTACTTGGGCGACAAAACAGGCGATTTGAATTTAGCTCAGAGGCGTCATTTAGGTTTGAGGATCTTTTACATGCAGTAAATGTACTAACATGGGACAGCCGGCTTTACTTCCTCCGAAGGAAGGGGTACGAAGGATTTTTTCGCCCTTAAAAATCCACGGCTTCGATCGGGTTTGAACCCGCAAAGTTGGGTACAGCAGTCCGATACGGTAATTGCTACACCATCGCCGCCGCCGTTTTTGTCTTTCTCTTGCCTGCCACTGCAGTTCGAGGGCCCATGTCTGCCGTTTTCTTTATTTTCTCGCTACCGCTTACACAGCAGAGAGAAAGTTATCTAATACTGTGCAAAAAACTGTACATTTTCGTCAGAAAAACTCTTATTACAGGGCACTGGTAACGAAAAATTGATGAATCCTGGATCTAAATTTAGAAAAAAACCCTCTAACACGCGGTGTAGCCAAAGTACATACATGCTTTGTGATACCGAAAAATCGAACGACGGCAAAACGTCCGTCCGTCCGTCCATCCGTCTGTCTGTCTGTGAACAACGCTAGCGGCTAATGGGATATTTTTAAAATAATAGCTCCATCGTTTTTGATTAAATTTTGTTGGATAGTGTGTTTCAGTGTAAGGGACGTTTAAGAGCATGTAAGGTCTCATTATCGTTGAAAACTCTGATTTTTCGAAAAGAGTAAAACTTAAAAAAAAAAAAAAAAAAAATTCTGCGTCTTCCTACAACTGCAAATATGAACAATTTTGAAGACATATATTGTTTCCTCAATGAAATGTTTGTTAAAGATATATTGTAAAATAAGATCATGTACGATTTTACGAAAATTTGATTACTTTCCGCGTAATTTTGCGTGAAAGTATGGGGAGAAAGTAGGAGCTGTTTTAGTACCACTGGTTCTGTTATCATTAGTTCCGAGGAATCACATAGGTACAGCTCGACTCTACACAGCCGGTGAAGGGAGATGTCATGTTCATATTCTTTAAATAGGAATGTCTGGTCCTTTGATAAGGTTACATTATAACTCGACAATTAGCTTTACCAGAAGTGTGGTATTATGAAAGAATTAAAAAAATATATAATCTACTTCATTTTGCATAATATCATATTGTCATTATGGATACATTTCAATATTATGCATAGTTTGAAAATGCAGCCTTTTCGATTCTTGTATTTCTTTGCAGGCATAAATTTCTTTAAAGCGTCTGGTGCATTACGCACTAACAGTCCTCGATTACATGTTTCATCTCAGAGTTTGCTTTGCAACCGTTTATTCCAAATAGGTAAACTTAGTAATGGAGCAAACATATTAACAAAGAATCAGTGTCCCTCAAATGTTAGTCACCAATCGTGAACGGTTGTAGTGAAATAAAAGCATTCGAGGTGTGCATAACATATTTTTCTGAAGTATCAGAAAAGGAGTGAATATCGTTTGGTCTGTCTACCCAAGAATATTCATAAAAGGAATGACGGTAAGAGGAACATAACTGAAAACTTAATAGAGAGTTGGAAATGGGTTTTAAAATGCACGTCTTGCTAAACTTTCTTGAAAGTTAGAAAACTACTACAATATATAATTTTAATTATGCTGAGAAAACTATTTACTTTTATCTTTACTTATTAATATATTTCACGTTTAAAAATAAAGTGTCAAATATTTTAAAAATAATTAAAGAAAACACTTTTGATTAAATAATTTTAATATTTGAATAAATAATTTAGAAAATTAATCATTCAAATATTATTTAACAACTTTGGGTTAGGTTCATTCATTTGCTTCTTGCAAACGTACAATTAGTGTGAAATGTCTCAGCAGAAAACCCAGCTATCTCTAGTAGTAAGAGAGTTTGTGCAAAGCTTAGTTGTTGAATACCGTGCACACTAGTCACGTGCATCGCCTGTGTGTAAGCACGAAGCTTAACGGAGAGCTATTGCGCCAATATTCTACTATGGCAAGCAACTTACAGCGTTCTTTGACAGTGGTACGTAAGGGTCATAAGCAAGCATGATGTGCAAGTAATTATGCCTCAACAGACAGTTCGCCGCCTCGGGGTCTGGCAGGAGTGCAATAACGAGCTCGGTTCGATTGGTTTGGTTTGTTTTCTTCGTGTTTTCGGGCGCTTCAACTACTTTGGTCATTAGTCCCGATAGTGTAGTGCATGTTTGTTCTCGGGAGATGGCGGTGATCTTCCCCTACTGGATGGCGAGATCCGGCGCCGAACTACCGTCGGCTAGAGGGGTTTCCCCCTAACCAGGACTCTCTCACCAGCGGGGCACCGCCACAGCCGGGACAAGCTCTAAGATCCCGACCGGTCTTCCGGAATATGTGGTAGTGTAGTGTATGTTAGTGTGCGTGTGTAAGGGGAGAGGATAGGACAGGGAAGAGGAAGGTCCGTGGCCCGTTTGGTAGGGTTACTGCTCCGGCATTCGCCTGGTGTTGATCGGAGAAACCACGGAAAACTACCGATCAGAGAAGCCGGCCGCTAGAATTCCCCTCCAGACAGCGACTGAATTCGACCTAGCTGAAAAGCTAGTATTGAAAATCATGCCGCCGTCAGGACTCGAACCTAGGACCTCCCGGTCGGAGGCGCTGCAGTGACATCAGTTGATGCACTAAACTACCGCTCCCGGCAGCTCGATTCGACGCGTCGTGGGTTCGAGTCCCGAGTTAGCATGTTTGCTTATCAGTATTTTCTGGGTAATTGGGCCATCATATCTAACAGATATCACCCTCCTGACGGAATCTCTTCGTCCCTGGCTCATTCGGAGGGCGTAGGCAGAAGCTCCAGTTCGAGTGGTGGAGGAACACCATCGATTGTTGTTAATTCTGGACGCGCCAACTACTGAGGTCATTATTCCCGTAATTGTAGTGCATATGTTTTCATCGGGAGGTGGCGGTGATATTCCCCCACTGGATGGCGAGGTTCGGCGCCGACCTACCGTCGATTAGCGTGTTTTTTCTCAACCACGTATCTCCCACCAGCGGGCCATCGCCCCAGCCGAGACAAGTTCTCAGTCCCCGACCGGTCTCCCGTCATGTATGATAGTGTACTGCATGTTAATGTAAGTGTATGTAAGGGGCAAGGATAGGATAAGGATGATGAAGGAAATATTGCGCGCGGTCCTCGGCCCGTTTGTTAGGGTATTGCTCCGGCATTCGCCTAGTGTTGATCGGAGAAACCACGGAAAACTACTGATTCGAGCAGCTGGCATCTATAATTCTCCTCCAGATAACTACTGAATTGATCTAGCTGAAAAGCCAGTGTCGAAAATCCAGCAGCCGCACACTCATGCCAAATCTCGATTTTCGGGCCAAAATTAGAAAACAAGTACAAATGATTATCAAAATGAGTGCATCAATATTTTGGGGGTCAGTGATTTCAAATTTTATATTTGTTTGTCGAAAAACAAAACTGAGGATCCAATATGGCGGACCAAATTGGGAAAAACGCATTAAATTTTGATAAAACATTGTGTGGGCGTGTATTCCAGGTTGTTAATTTCAAATTTGATAATATTTTCCGTAAATATAGATGGAAAAATTGCTAGAAAAAAAGTCTAGAGAACGAAAACTTCAATTTAATTTTTTTTATTAATAGTAGTACAAAAATATGCAGCTCAAACACGCGTCATTGAAAAAACAGCTTAATATTCATTATCAGAGCGTTCGGTTTCATCCTTACTGCTTTCATTTGTTGATATTTCAATTTGTGAATTAAAGCTTGGTTGTTTCAGTAATTCAATTGCTTGAGGTTCTAATGATTTGAATTTCCTTGGGAGTAATTTACGTACGCTAGATATTAGCGGATCTGGCGATACCAAAAGAACGCGCGTGTTGGGCTTCCTTGGGCATCTTTCAAATCTACAAAAGCTATAAGTCAGTATTTTGTGCACTGGGGATCAACAATTTATGGACAGTTGTGAGTATATAAAACCACAGATATAATTCGACAAATATATGAGCAGTTTCCATACAATGTTCTTGATACTTCGGTAATCGATTTCAAAATCCAAAGAAATAAATTGTAAAATTGTGTGAGTGTTTCAACAAAATCTCGTTTATACCTGTAATTCTGGCAGATATTTTAGAATTTTGAAAGAAAGATGTGGCAGTGTTGCCATTGTTGGTACTTCCATATCTACCAATAGTTCTAATATCCATATCTACCAATATAACAGTAGTCCAATTGTTGATGGAATTGTTTCTGAATATTTTTTTCTATTTTCAATCTTTTCTATGACTTCACCATGATTTTGCGAGTTCTTGACTTGTAATTTACATGAAATGTGCAAAGGGCACTCGAAAAAAACGAATCCAAGTATGTAAAGAGAATTCCGTACCTAAGTGCAAATATTTTTCATTAATTGGTATTTGAAGCATTGCATCTATATTGTTAAATTGTTTTGAGGAAGAGTGGCAAAGTAGCACCCTTCAGTGGAAGATGTCTGTCTATCTGAAGTGCACACTTTGGAATCGACCATGGTTAATGCCAATTTGTAAATTATTTTCACTTCTTTTCAGTCAACAATCGTATGAGAGAGAGTAAGATATTTTTTTCTTAAATTCTGTAAAATAAATAATTGAGGATAAACATCGAACAATATTGACTGAAATTTACATCAAAATTGATTTTGTCAAAAATCTAGTATAGTATAAAATATATAATACAACAATATTTATTGCATGCTTTTGGACGTTATGGTTTTTTGTTAAGAGTTTATGCAGAAAATCCGGTCTTTTTTAATAAAAAACCAAAAAAAAAATAGTATGCGCCTTTGAAAGAAGTCATGCGCTGCTGGAGACAAAGTGTAATTGAGAAAAATGGTGCAAGTCGGGGAAATTTTTTATAAAAATTGTTTAAAAATGATTCAAGAACACCATAAAACTTGTTTTTTTTACACATTTTGAAGTTTTTTTAATTAAAATGTATTAAAAACATTGTAAAACATGGGTTAAGTCAAATGCCACCATTTTAACCAATAAATCGGCTTTGGCATGATTGTGCGCCGTCAGGACTCGATCCTATGACCTCCCGGTCAGAGACATTGCAGTGACATCAGTCGATGCACTGAGCCACTGCTCCCGGCAACACGTTTCGAGTGGCGTTAGAACTGGACGGCGCCATTCCTTGGTACAAACTAGAGATGGGCTTAACAGATTTTCTTCAATAGCTGTTATCACAAAAACAACTGACTTGTAATAGCTGTTATTAATAACTGTTGAAAAATAACAGGCCCATGACCTGCAACCTAACATTGCTAATTGCTAAGAGTTAAAACAGTTGTAGCGACTGCTAAGAGTTAAACCACGCAAAACGAATAACGTTGGTAGCACCATAAAGCTTGTGCAGCTACCTTACGGCGCTCCCTTGCACTACTTTCCGTAACATGTTTGGACAGAGAAGCAGCTGAAATGAACGAGACTGGAAGAACTGCCAAGGATGAACAGTAATTCATATAATGTGTAGCGAATGTGTATAGTATATAGAATATTACTAAAATGAAAGTGATTCGGGTTCAGATTGCAAATATTCTTTCAAATATGCAACTTGTGCACAGTGAAGTGATGAGTGCCAAAAATAATGAGAAACAGTGTTTTTGCTTACGTATAGCTAAAGTGTTAATGGCTATCGAATATCAAGTATTATAACGTGAGTTATTTCACCGTAACTCATTTTATTTTATTGGACCTAGGGAAATATTCGTTGATCTCACATAAGCAGCAATGGGACAGAAATAAGTTAACATATTGGGCGGACTTTATTTAAAGGACAAACATCTTGTTGTAGTGTATACAATAAACTATAAAAATATTGTGGCACATGGCGTGTAATGACGAATTATGTATCAATGAATCTATAATTTGAAAACTGGCAAATCATGATTGATTAGCTGCAGTGAAGCTGTTATCGTACAAAATGGTTGCCACAAAAGCCAGTAGGTTTCAGTTCTATGCATTTCAACCGATAACTGCCAATAACAGGATAAACGAAAAAACTTATTTCGCGTAACAGTTACGAAACGTTAACGGTTAAGAAATAACAGTGTAGCTGTTAAGGGCACATCCCTAGTACAGGCACGTGAAACCGCGCGAGCTTGTTGCCCGCCTGGGGAGCCCAGCGCTCCTACGGCCACGGGGAACTTCCTCTGACGCAGGAATCACTTCCCCATAAAACCTAGAAAGGGATATTCATACGCAAGGTGAAGAGGGACGAGGCGGTGAATAGTGGCTTTATACGAAAATATGTTTGCCAGATTTTTTTCTATCAAATAACCGAGTACTGTATTATATTTATATTTGTTACTACTTCTTACTATTTGATATTTACTTTCTGACTAAATTCTCACTTATATAAACATATTTGCTAAGTGACAGAAATATGTGTAAATGACGAATTCCTTCTTTGTTTTTGTTGTGTGTTGTTATTAAATAATTCAGTTATTTATTGTATTTAGCAATAATGAGGAATAAATTAACAAGTCTCTGTAAGTTAACAATTCTCGTTTACAGACGAAAAACGCTTATAACAGACAAGAATATTTGTCTGTTAAACCTTCTAACCAGAACGTAGAAAGTTCAACCTTTTCTATCACTTTTAAATAATTAGGATTACAAAATCAAGATACTTTTGATTCAATTTTTTGAAATTTTACTCTCAATTGAGAATTTGAAATTTAACTGATGAATTATTTCATTTTAATGGACATTTATTTGCTTTAACAAGAAAATGGGAATTAATTTAGCCAAATTTAGCGCAATAACCATCAATTGACTTCTCGTAAAGGCTGTCATGAACCAGGAATCCAGTGACTTAGATTTGTACAACCCTATCTCGTAAATCTCTCGCTAATTTCTCGGGACGCGATGCCCACGAGGTAGTAAGCTTGTTACTGTGCCCGCGACCTTGCCTTAGTACTTGCCTTTGTAACTTCCCTCCTGAACAGCGTAAGGTTGACGATACGTGATGGCGATCCGTGAGGTCGCACGAGATCTGGGGGAGGGCTAGCAAGCCGTACCGAAGAGTTGGGCCACTTCAATATCAGATTAGCGGAACCAAAGTAAGTGCCATGGTCGCGCTTGGAAGTTAGCCAGTGTTAGACGAGGGAATAAAGTAAGACAATCACTCAAACACTAATTATTCGAAAGACTGATATAGCTTGTAAGAGTCGAAAAGTCGAAGAGGTGATAAGGTATTCAGTTTTCAGTGAGCGGGATTGTTCTTGAAGGACAAAAGAAGGCATATTAAGCAGTGACATGCAACTGCCACTGTTCTTTGCAGTTACAGGAACAATAACTTCACTAGTCGAAATGTAAAATATTGATGGATCTGATGTTGAATGTCAAAATATTTTTACCAACATTTTAAAATTCAAGTATTTTTAAATTACGAACAATAAAAATATATTATGTTACTTCTAATGATCAACCATTTTCTAAAAAACAATCACCCGTAAAGATTTAACTGAATTAATATCTCCAAATAGGTATTTTGTTTAATTTTATCCTCTTATGTTCATATATGAATTAAGAATATGTTATATGTATCTTATTGAAAATCCTTCAAAGGCTGTAAAGTGGAAGAAGGGTAAACAAATATTTAAAAAGTAACGAAGTGCCGTAAATTTCAATGTCGTAACTTAGCGCGTTTATACGCCAAGCAATTCGTTGCTGCGCGTGACTGCGCTGTGTCCCAACACGAAAATTCCCTCTACGTTTGAAGTGGGCCAAACCTTGGTATTTGAAAAGCGTCAGCTTTGAGGAAGGAAAGGAGGGGCTAGAGCTTCATCGGAACCGGTAATTGGAATTTGCGTGAAATATTATATACATCTGTATTTATTTAGTTGGCAAATTTGCCCTCTGACTATTTTAAATGAATTCACTACATACGAAAGCTTCCATAATTATTTTAAGTTACTTTAAAACTATTGCAGCCAAGAATGTTTATAGACTATAGATTACAAATATTTGAATATTAAAAAAACTAGCAATATTATTTCTAGCTCTATTAACATGATTGAAATATTAACCTTCTGACTATTTTTAAATATTAATAAATTTTAAATTATAAATATGATATACGAAAGTCTCAAGGTATTAGGTGTTTTTTAAATATTGCTGAAAAAATATACGACTTTGTATTGAGTCTATTTCATTGCATTTTTAAAGTGTGGAAATTTTCCTTAAATAAATTAATGACGATATTTATTGGGTTATTTGAATGCTATAATGAATTTCAAGAAATACGCTTTTCACAGAGAATGTATATTCCGTTCGTGGCGTAAGTTTGGCTAAAGCTGATGCGGAGGGGAGAGCCTTCTGCCGAGGAAGAGTACGTGTCTGCTCGCCGGGGGTGCGCAGGGGTTGTGGGGGGGGGGGGCGCAAACAAGGGTGCGTGCGGGCGGGTGGGGAAGGAAGGGTGAGGCCAGGGGTCGGGTGATTCTAGTCTCAGCCGGCTAAGTTGCGAGCAGTTTAGGCCGCTGCCTGGGATCTCCTGCGGGGTAATTAATCTCCGCGGAGCTCGTGACGGGTAGCGAGACCCGCGACCCCCATCGATCCCCTTCCCCTCCCCTCCCCTCCACCCTCTCTCCCCCTCCCCTCCTGCCTCGCCCTCTCCGTCGCGCTATTCTCGGCTACATCACCCGCCCTCACTCTTCCGCAACAAGCCAACAGTAATCGTATTCCACTATTCTCAGCTGCTCCCCACCTATTTACTTCTCTATGTACTACTCCCCTCTTTTCTCTTTATGTGCTGCCCTTGTTGTGAGGAAGTTTGTCAGTGCAGATATTCCTTTGTTGATGGAATGTTGTACGTTACTGTAGTGAGTTGTTGCAATGTAATTTAGGCATAGTCGTTCCGTTTCATCAAGTTAGAGGAAGGACAGGATTTAAACCAATGCGTATTGCTTTCATGGCCTGGTCTACCGGTGACTTAAGATATAACCTTTGCCTTTATAACTATACATAATCTTCGATTAGGTAGTTTTGCTAGTTTGATCTATTTTTATGATATAATATTATTTATGTATTATGTATATAATTTCATGAAACACAAACATTTTTACAAATTATCTTTATACGAACGATTAAAAGGCTTCTCTAATAAACGCTGTACAATACCCTTATTGTCAACAGATAAACTTCCCGAAGTTTGCTGTAACATTTTCTTACCAAATCTTATCAACATGACAATAGTTAACTTTGGCACTATCACATATGTTATATGTTGCAATTTTAACACTTAAAACACGCTTAATATAATCTATTATGTTTATATACACTCACCACCAAACGTGTGTGTCTTGCACATCTAATTTACTCTGTCCGTTTACTGCCCACTGCCTCTGAACTGCTCCGTGCGTGTCAAGAAACCGATCGGGAAATCGGCAACAACGGCAGAGCTCTTTCTTACCAGTAGGAAGGGGGAGTAAATCATGCAAGGAACGTACGCTGTCAGCATGCCGCTGGGTCCCAGCGGTTTCTTTGGCGTTGCCCCCTCTTGACTGATGCGCCGACGACAGAGAGCGATTTAACACAAATATCAACAGAACAGATTATACAGAATGTTGAAAATGTATGTTCGCTGAAAAAGAATGTTCTAGTTTCTGATGGTAATTGATATTCTAGTTTCTCAATAGGTAAGTGTCGAAGGGAATAACCAAAACATTTTGGCTAGTCAGCAAAATATTTCCCTTTTCAACTTTTTCAGTTTGACTGACATCTCTTAAAATCACACCGTATATTTCTCCACCCGTTCACGCCCCCATTCTTCAAAAACCCTTCATTCGTGTACTGCATTTTCCGTTCATTAGCAATTTTTTCCAGCTCGGCCGTCCTCCTCCAGGCCTCTGCGGCCATCGTGGAACTCCAGGGCTCCGAACAATAAACAGCGAGGCGGGCGGCGGCGCCCCGGGGCAGGACGGGCGCCGCACGCCGCGTGGTTTACATTTAATTAATGCACTCCGCCCCCCGCGCTCTGGCGGCTCACCCACTCACCCGCGGTCGCGCGGCGGTGACGGCTGGTCGATGCGGCCCACAAACATCGCGCAAGCGACTTGAGAGGACTGATTGATTCATTTTTTCGTGTTTCCAGGCGCGTCAACTACTTTGGTCATTAGTCCCGTTAGTGTACTGCATGATTTTTCTCGGGAGATGGCGGTGATCTTCCCCTACTGGATGGTGAGATCCGGCGCCGACCTACCGTCGGCTAGTGGGGTTTCCCCCTAACCAGGACTCTCCCACCAGCGGGGCAACCGCTCCAGTCGGGACAAGCTCTAAACTCCCGACCGGTCTCCCGGGATATGTGGTAGTGTAGTGCATGTTAGTGTGTGTGTGTAAGGGGAGAAGATAGGACAAGGAAGAGGAAGGAAAGATCGCGTGCGGTCCGTGGACCGTTTGGCAGGGTACTGCTCCGGCATTCGCCTGCTGAAGCGCCATCTATTGCTGCAGCGTCATCTAGTGGAGTTACAACAAAATAAACAGCATAAAAACCTTCTCCGTGTACCAAAAACACGTAGGAGTTTTTTTCGATCGATCACCATGAAACACCAACTTTCATGGAGTTTGGTCAAATGGTTCGGAGTTCATCGATCTGGTACATACGAGTACCACCATCCATTTTTATATGTATACTAGCGGGACACGGCAGTCGTTGTTCTGCCCTTCATCTTCTCCTTTCTCCTTCCCTCTCCCTTTCTCCCTCCGTCTCTCTCACCGTCTCTGTCTCTCTCCGCCTCTCTCTCTCCGTCTTTCTTTGCCTCTCTCTCTCTCTCCGCCCCTCTCTTTCTCCGTCTCTCTTTATGTCTATGTCTGTCTGATTGTCGCTGTGTCTCTTGCTGTTTCTGCCTTTCTCTGTCTCTCTCATTCACATTTAGTTGCAGATTATTCACGACTCTGAGCAGGTGGGGTAATATTGAGAAGCACAGGACAAGCAACAATGTAATAAAATGTTTAAGAAGATCTCACCCTGTACATTATGATGCGAGAAACGTTTCTTTGAGGCCTTAGCCCCAACATTTTTGTTTTTAATGCCAATGAACAGGAGTTAGTTCACGGTATAGATTAAACAAACGCTACAGATTGTTGCGGGTTGCATTTGACATGAATATTTAGTTTTGTTCTGCGCCATATTATGGGGTTACAGCAAAATTAACAGCATATAAACTTTCTGGGTTTAAAAAAACACGTAGATGTTTGAATTGTCAAGGAGATCGGTTGGGCGGTGTCGGAGTTAACCGCTGTTACATAGGATGTTCGAGGACGAAACGTCGAAACTTCGAAAATAAGCTCTTAAGACAATTTAAATCATATTTTCTGTAATAAGCTACATGGATATTCGGAATGTATGAGTCTCAAAAGTTGGTTTGATAATATGGTTTCTCTTCAAAAAATTTGCATTGTTGAAGCACATAAATACTCCAAAAATATGTAAATTGTTTATTACTAACAAAATACACAAATATATTAGTTCAGAAAAAATGTACTAAGAAATAAAATGGCAGTCAATCAGTGTCAATTGGGTCCTTTTTTATTTTTGGGTTAATTTTTCTTTCTGATCACATATTCTCCTTTATTTTGTTAAAAATAAACAATTTTCATATTTATGGAGTGATTATATGCTTCTACAACGCAAAGTTTTGCCTAGAAAGTCTATTTTTAAACCAACTTTTGGGTCCTTATTGCAACTCAGCCATTCGGAATATAAATGTACTTTATCAGTCAAATTATGTTTCAAATTGTCTTAAGAGCTTTTCTTTGAAGTTCCGACGTTGCCCCCGGACATTCTGTATATACCAATATCCTTTCTTATATATGTAGATATAATATAGTAAAAAGAATATATAGAATATATTTAAGTATTGCGCCTTTCTTTCAGGAGATAGTCACATTTTGAGAACCAAAATTTTCGCGAGCTTGAGACTCTTACTGTCCCTCGTCCTGGTACGAGATATAGGTTTACTCTTGCCAGATTCTAGAACACGTATTTACTTACCACAAGGCGAAATGTATACGTTGGGACTGGAGTACTGAAGCATTACAATTCCGTCCCTTCATCAGTTGTAACCTATTATTATTGACTTTCCATTTAACATGCGTAATTCCTGTGATAAAACACACAAACATATGACCACCTTTATGCCTCCATGACCGTTTTTAGTGTTATCGTATTCCACCAACTATTGATTCTCCGATTCTTATAAAAACGGTCAAATCAACTGAAAAGTTGATAACTTAATCTCGGCGGTTTCAATATTTTCAAATGAAAATGAACGCCATTCGATCATATTTATCGACGATTTGTGTAAATCGCACTCATATCTCATTCCCTTTCTTCTTATGTGTATGTAAAATTTTCAGAATCCATAGACCTCTCTTGGAAATAATAGTACATCTCTCAAACATTATTTCACAATGATCAACCTTCTATCGAAACTTTTACCTCACGGTCTGAAAGTTTTCGCTTGCTATCTAGTCATGAAGGAAAGTCATCAACTTTAATAAAATGATATTTTCGTAGTGTTTGGGTAAAATATCGTATATGAAATTTATTTATTTCAATTTAATCTTTTCTTCTATAAGAGGAACGTGTTTTCAAATGCTACTGAAGCGTGAAACTATACATTACGTTGATATTTTAATTATTTTGTGTCCATTCTAGTAGTATACCGGTATAGAGAAAGTTATGTACTGCTACAAAAATCAATATAAAAATTTTGACAGGTGATTGATTGATTAGAAATTCCAGGGAATACGTAGACCATTAGTCTCGAAAGTGAAGCGTATGTTTTTATCGCTGGAAGTAGCGATAATCTTTTCCCGATGGATGGTGAAATCCGGCACCGACCTACGTTAATTTGGGGGTAGTCCCAAAGGTCCCCCCATCTCGATCAGGTTTTTCGTCCAGTTTCCCTAATCCATTGAGCAAATGCTGAGATGGCCCCTTGTTTTGCTTCTGGACATAAATGTAACTTCATTTCCTGTGCACGTCTTCTAGAATTCAGTGGGAAATACAATTATTCAAAATATCGTTTCCATGTTGTCGCGGCAGGAAGTAATAAGAGCCAAAATTTATTGCTTATTTATCTTTGAAAATAGATTTTATTACATGGGAGTTTTTTTTGATTGTTTTTTTCTCCCTTTCAAAATTCAAAATTTATTGCTTATTTATCTTTGAAAATAGATTTTATTACATGGGAGTCTTTTTTTCTCCCTTTCAAAATTCAAAATTTATTGCTTATTTATTTTTGAAAATAGATTTTACTACATGGGAGTTTTTTGTTGTTTTTATTTCTTCCTTTCAAATTTCAAAATTTAAGTAGTATTAGACTTAGTGTAGGGATCACAGAATTTTGAAAATGTGCACACAATTCACTTTTCCCCATAGCACGTCATACGCAGTTTTTAACTGTTTTTTGACGTAAAATAAATAAAATAAATAAATAAATAAATAAATAAAAAGGGCATCCCATCTCCCATCATCCCATCCCCCACCAGTAGTCCCATCTCCCACCGGGCACTCATTTAAAGCTCGGCACCGCTCGACCCGGGTTCAAGCATGTGAGTGTGTGTGTAAGTGGTGAGGATAGGGCAAGGAATGGGAAGGAAAGATCGCGCGCGAACTGTGGCCGGTTTGGAAGGGTACTGCTTCGGCATTCGCCTGGTGTTGATCGGAGAAACCACGGAAAACTACCGATCAGGGCAGCCGGTCTCTAGAATTCTCCTCCAGACAGCGACTGAATTCGACCTAGCTGAAAAGCTAGTGTCGAAAATCCTGCCGCCGTCAGGACTCGAACCTAGGACCTCCCGGTCAGAGGCGCTGCAGTGACATCAGTTGCCACATTTTGGAGATATCTGTTTTCCGAAAAGTCTTTCTTGGGCGACCGTAGGGATGTGCTTGCCACACGTACCTATGGCCACAGGGCGAGAAGGCTGGCACTCCTTTGGCTTTTGTTCCTTACGGAGCTGTTGTACCAAAATACATACATAAGTTCATATAACATTTTCAAAACTTTCCCAAAATATGCTCCAACTTTTTAATAACTATAATAGAGTGCTTATTAAATTAGATTTCCATCAAAAGTTCGAATAAATAAATGTTTAATGATTTTAATATTAATGTACATATTTGTCTTAATGCCATTTTCTTAAATTTTAGATGTATATTTTATGTATACCTGTTAAACATATTATTTTTGCCTATTTTTGAATGAAAATGTATTACTTTTCAAAAAAGTGCATAAACAAGTTTTTACAAATGCTCGCATTACATTTGTATCTTAGAATGATAAAATTTTTTTTATTGGGGAATTGCATGCTTTATTTTATTGGAAGCATCAAATAATTAACTTGACTTTCACGACAACTTTCGAGAACACAAAGAAATTGACAGTATAAGTGAGCAATAGACTCAATGAAACATTTTGAAAAATTCACAAACGCAATTTTCTCGGAAATGTCTCCACATTTTCTTCGAATGTTTCCGCATAAGGTGAGGTTTTACTCTTTATGGTATTCATAGAGATGCTACAGTAACAGTTAAACTATTAGCGTACCGGAAAAATGAGAAAATGTGAAAAGGTATGTTTTTCTATAAAATACAATATCTACGATATGAATATCACAGAAGAAGAAAGTATGTTAAATCAGCCTGTATTATATATTATTTTCTATGTGCTTAGCTAATTTTGAAACATTTCTTTATTAATCAATGCAAGGCTGAAAGCTTTTTGAAGCTAAAGAAACTTTGGGACGTTATTTCTATGTAAATGAATACTATTAAAAGTGCATATGGAAGGAGCTGAGTTTGTATGAAAGGGTATGTGTTGTGATAATTGGGTTATGTTAGGTTAGGTCAGCGTTAATAATCAAACTATCATCAATACACATTCAATTTTATTTACAAGGGGTGCAAATAACTCTCAAGCAAATTTGCTTCGACTTAGAACTAAATTGAGGAGAGCATTTACAAAGGAAACAATAGCATAACCTCAGTGGCTAGTCCTCGTATTGAGGACATTTGTCACAGAATGTCTAGTAGGAATTTATCTAGTGACATTCGTCGCATCTGCAAAGTAGGAATGCTGCATCGATGTCGATGTTTTCAAAACCTCGATGTTTTAAGCATCACTATATTAGGAATATACGAGATTCGTAGATGTTTTAAACATCGATCAATTAAAAACGATGTTTTGTGCTCCATTCTCTTAAGCTTTCAATGTCTTTAATTGAGAGTAAAAAATTCCCATAATCACAATTTTGAAACAGAAATTGAAATATGAAACAAAAATTAATGGTGCCACCATGGAGCTACGAATACAGGGAGGTGCCGTTACCAACCTCTTCCGTGTTCAGTAAATGAAGCCTGTTCGCCATATTGGTGGGTCCAAAACACATATGTCAAATCAATACCTTCTCTTGCTGCAGTCTTAACAATATGTCATTAGATGCTTGTGACGCAGGAGTATGTAGGCCGACTTTGATGGAACTGAGAATTCCCGCAAACGTTCACACGATAAAGTTCTATTAAAATTGTATTCTTGGAAATAAATCGGACGTAACCTACTGTAATTGTCCCTTCGTACAGCTTTAATCCATAATGCTTTTCACTTTGGATCGGCAGGAAATATTTAAGAAAAAATCACGAAAATTAACGAACATCTTACAAAGTTACTAAATATGCGAAATTACATGGTGTAGCTACTGGAAAGTAATTTTCTGTTTTCCCATGCGGTTAGTACAGCCGTTAGCCACACAACTAATCATAACGAACTGTTACAAAAAGCTAGCTATTCTGAACAAGACTTTTAAATATTAAAAACGATGCCAAACAACACTGAACAAGAGCACATCTACAAGCCACAGAGCACTCACACGCAGTTCGTCTATGCTACAAGCTTTCTGGACTCACCAATATGGCGGAAGTGGCTTCAAGTTTGTGACGTCATGCCATCTCTCTGTATTCATAGCTCCATAGATACTACGGTCAGTTTATGTGTTCGAACGAAACGAGCGCTGTTTGTAGTACCTTTTGCGAACAGACTCTCTCAACCAAGATTATTTCGATGCCCTGGCATTAATTACGTCTTTCCTTGTATTTCACACATGAAGAGGTGGTGAACGCAAGCGCCGCCATAGGCGTAGAACCGCCCCTTTCGTTTCGAAATAATTTTCGGCGAACTCAGAGAACCCTTTGAATGGGTGACCCTGGACTCAGTTTTGTTGTTTTTTTTCTGATTTATTGACTTTATTTTCAGTTGAGTTTTAATAATATATTAATAAATACTGTCACTGACAATTAATTTTTGTTGGGACTAATTTAACCAATTTAGAAGTGACTAGACCAGTTTAAAAACATCCATGGTTCTTGGTTGATGTATTTTTCACATCTATGTTTGGTAACGCCGGAGTCGCTGTATTGACATCTCATTTTTGCCTTATCAGAAAGAGTTCATAGTCGCAGGTATAAAAAGTAAATAATTAAATATCGCAAATTTGCAACATTAACAAATTTAAAACTGTAAGTATTAACTACAACGGGGAAATTTTTTTTCACCGCGAACGTACTGAAAAACCAATGGCACTTGCCGCAACACTAAAGTTTTACTTTCTTGGTCCAACGGACGTAGTCATTATTCAGAATTTCTAGTGTTATTCTATCATTCATTGGCCGCTATACTACGATTTTCAAGCTGTAAGCGCGATAAGGAGTTCTGCAACGTCGTGGGAAACCATCGATGTGGTGGGTGGCCCCTTTGAGCTCTGATAACGAACAGATTAACTCCCGCTGATCCTTTTTCGGACGTAATGCGCGATTTTGGGAGAAATTAATTATTGCGGGGTAATTATAAATGTACGACCTTCAGTAAAGTTGAGCCCAAAGAAGATTTATAACTGAGCTTGGCGGCTGGGTGCAAAATTTAAAGACGAAAAGATTAAATATGTGATAAGAAAGAGCGAATCGAAAATAGATGTCGTACGTTGAGTTTTTTTATGTATTTTACAAGCTTTTTACAAGAGAGCTGAAATAATGAAATTTTCTAAATGTGCAATACAATTATTTTCATTTTACGTACTAGTTATAAATAACACAAGAAAGTCGGTGGTATGTTGTAACACCACTAATTTATCTCTGTGTTCTTAAAATGCGTGATGTCCTGAAACCGCAACAACTCATCTGACCATAAAATAGGAATAACAATAATTTAAATCCAAAAGAACAAAAAAAAATTTAATTTGTTTATTAAATATTCTTATAGCGTAGAGCTGAAGTAATCCGCAGCAGGTTGCGCTGTTTCGATCTACACACTTCTTGGAACTGAATTTTATTCGGTTCCCTTCATTGAGTTCTTTTCCGAGTAAAATTAAATATAACGAGGTTGTAGCTATATTTGACTATGGGAGGTGTATGCTTAATTTCGTATTTTCTTTCGCGGATTCGGTGGTATAACGGTCAGCGTACCGGACTGTTGTACCCGAGTTTCCGGGTTGAAACCCGATCGAATCCGTGGATTTTGAAGGGCGAAAAAATCCCTAGTACGCCTTTCTTCGGAGGTGAAGTAAAGCCGGTTGTCCCATGTAGTAGATTAACTTCATGTAAAATATCCTCAAGCCAAAAAGAAGCCTCTGAGAAAAAATTCAGATCCGCCAGTTTCGTCGCTCAAGACAATACCTCCTTTCTCCGCTAGGTGGTGAAAGGAGCGTATTGATGGTTAGAAGGAAAAGCGGACCTGATGACCCGAGTCTCGCCACGTAAAATAAGGCATTAACTAAACTAAACTTCTTTGTCGTATTCGTTACAAATTACATCAAGAAGTCGGTGGTACGTTGTAGCACCAATAATTTACCTCTGTATTCTTAAAATTCATCTTTTCCACAAACCTCAACAAATCATCTAAACATAAAATAAAAGGACATAAATGATTTTACTGGTGAGAATAAAAAATGAAGATCGTTAAGTTCGAGCACGAACGTTGACTGATTTAAAACACTACCCAGGTAGCTGGGACGAATGCAGCTGCTGTCTGGAGGAGAATTCTAACGGCCAGCCGCTTTGATTGGTAGTTTTCTGTGGTTTCTGCGATAAACATCAAGCAAATGCCGGAAGAATACATTAACAAACCGCGGGGCAGCGCGCGATATTTCCTTCCTCATCCTTGTCCCCATCTTTCCCCTTAAATACACACATTCACTTCAATGCACGACCTGCCACATGCATTTGAAGATGAGGCGGAATCTCAGAGCTTGGCCAGACTCCGGCGGAGCCCCACACGGAAGCGGAAATAGGTGCCGGAAATCACGTTCCAGCGGAGGAGGAACACCACTACCCACCGGGAGAGGTGGCTCAGGGCATCCACTGATTTCACTGTAGTACCTCTGACCGATAGGTCCTAGATTCGAGTCCGGATGGTGGCAGGATTTTCGACTCTAGCTTGTGATCCAGGTTCAATTCAGTAGTTGTCTTGAGGAGAATTCTAGCGGTCGGCTGCTCTGATAAGCAGTTTTCCGCGGTTTCTCCTATCAACACTACGCGAATGCCGGAGTAGTACCGTAACAAATGGACCACGGACCATGCGCGATCTTCTCTTCCTCTTCCTTGTCCTATCATCACTCCTTACACATACACACACACTTTTACACTGACATGCACTACACTTCCACACATGCCGGGAGGCCAGTCGGGGGCTTAGAACTTGACCCGGGTAGAGCGGTGCCCTGCAGGTGAGAGACACCTGGTTGGGGAAAACCCCGCTAGTCGACATTAGGTCGGCGCCGGTTTCGCCATCCAATGGGGAAAGATCACAGCCACCTCACGATGAAAAAATCATAGACTACACTTACGGGACTAGTAACCTCACTAGTTGACGCACCCGGAATCATTAACAATCAATCAATCAACACCACTATATCCCGCGATGAATAATGCACTATAATACGGATGTAATGACCCTAGCATTTGTCGAACCCGATAACAGGAAATAATTAATCAATACATATCGTGATTGAGTTCACGCAAGTGACTATTTGTATTTGTCCTGCTGCAGGTCTCTCTGCTGAGGAACAAGCCGCGATTTTTCTTCACGCGTACCCATCAGGCCTCCTGGCTGCTCTTTGCAGTACAATTTCTTTGGACGACGTACGACGCTTCGGCAAGGTTTGTTCAGAAATAAAAATAGTGGAATTATGTTGTTAATAGAAACATATATAACATGTATAACTATTGATTGATCGACGATGAAGATTTCTTTGCTGTTTGCTACCAGCAACTTGCAAACGGAATATGAAATGACAACACAGATTATGTGATCGTAAGATCCCTTTAATAAGGTTTTAATCCCATAATTAAGTGTTACTGGACACATTGACTTTCCTCCAGGGACTTCGTAAACTCTTGCTTTGGATAAGCTATTTTCGTATATATATCAGTTTTAATTCATTGGATTGAGTTATAATATTTTTCTAATTTCTTTCTGCCAGGCTTTATTTTCACTTAATATGGTCACTAAATCTCATAATGAGGAGAATATATTTTAGAGGCTGAAGATACATGATAATCAGGTGTTCGGTATTTAGGCGAATGAATGAAAAACCAACAAATTCAAAATGTTCAATATCAAGAATGATATTAAAGATACAGTAGGACTGTAAAACACCAATGAAAAACTGGATTTTGGGAACTGGTTTTGTGGATTGAGGCAGTGATAGACATGCATTCATGAGGGGGGAGCAGGGGGCCGGGGCCCCATTGAAAATTTTGAAAGGGGTCCTGTAATCCCATGTAATAAAATATTTTATTTCCTTAAATATAATTAATTTCTAATTTTACTTATATTTTACGCTGACAATTTGGGAAATTGATAAACGAAATTTGCGGAAGAGACTCTCCAAACTATCCGGCAACCCTATAAATGGTTCAACATAAAATCAATTAATTTAATAATCTTTCATTAAAGTTATAATCCGATTCTCCTAGTGAATTGTTTTATTATTCCTAGTAAAATATGTCGTATGTAACTCAACAACGTTTATCGGAAAAGGGATCTCAGGGGGACCCCTCTTGATCTTGGCTGAGCACACCTTCGGAGACAAGTATATGAAGATAAATGTGTTTAACTTATCCCAGTGTGATTAAAACATTTTTATATTTGAAAATAGACATTCATACTTTCTATGAGGTATTTGTTAATGGATAAAAACTATTCGGCTCTGAGGAATCTTGTGACTTTGACAGTGCAAGTGCAATGATTTCAATAAGGAAATAGTTGGCTGTGATACCTCAGATACCTTAAAAGAAGAAGAAAGAAAAACTAGAAATAGGATATCGAGATTAAAGGGATGGGAACGAGATGAGAAATAGATCTTGTTGGGCTGAAGTGGAATACAGAACCAACACGATTTGTGAAGCTGATGTGGAAACTTAGGAATATGTGATGGACGGGTGCGGGAAAAGTTGGAGAACGAATAATGAATGGAGAGATAGATAGATAAATAAAGGGTTATGTAACGAAAAAGTAGAGAGGGAGAAATAATGAGAAGAGAAACTAAGAAAAGAAGCAGGATGATATATAAGAATATGATGCGTTAGGGAAGCGAAAATCTAGTATCATAGTAAATCCTGACACTGGTACAAAGAAAGAACTCTGTGAGCCATTGCACAAAATTCTACAGATACTCTGAATACGTGTTAAATTTTTACACGTTATATTCTTGTATTCAGATAAGACTTGTATCCTTCGACCTAATCTGTTCTCAATGGTGCATAGTCTGCTTTGCTGCATTTGTGATGTCTCATAAGGTGGTAAAATACATAGGTACCCGGGCGTGTGGTTTAATTTGAAAATATATTAACTTATGTAATGGTAACTCATATGGTACGATCGAATTAAATGAACTAATAATTATTCAAACTATAACAAAACTGACAGAATGCTTTTCACTTTACTGGCTCCTGGAGCTTCATGCCCCCTCCTTGAGATTCAAGTGCTCCAGAGCAATGTATCGGCTGCACTTCTTCGGACTGAATATAATATAATATATAAACATCAATATTTGTATTTTATGCGCCGCTGTACTGTTCATACGATTGCGATAAAACTTTGTCTACTTATTTCTTACACTTTCGCGAAGAATATGAGTATACTGCAATGGGAATGTGCGTATGTCTGTCGCACATAGACGCGCGTAGATGATTTTATGCGTTTATGCAGTCAAGTGCCCCTGAACAGAAGCTCTATACAACCCGCCGCACACTTAAGTATTAAGCCCGTCTTGGCTGCATTTTCTGCCCCTGCGCTTGTAAAAAATCGGCCGGAATTATTATTTGAATGTTATCTCGGACAAACAAATCAAATTTCTCCTAGACAATGTCAGAGCGAATGCATGTCTAAGAATGTTTATTCCCCAAACCAATGAGAATTACTTCTCAATTGTTTGAATCTGATTTTGTTGTACATCACCATGTATTTTCCTTAACAAACATTGTTCTTGCGATGAATCGATGGTTGTTTACGTTGCTAAGGATGCTAAAACCCGTTGCTAAGGATGATTAATTTCTTAAGTGCCAGTGCACTTAACAAACCTGCAAGGTTGAGTATTAACAGTGGATAAAGACGCATGTGACCGATAAATATATTAACTTATATAATGGCAACTGTTAATGTACGATTGAATTAAATGAACTAATAATTATTAAAGCTACAACAAAACAAAAAAAGTGTTGTTTTTTTACTGGCTCCTAGAGCTCCATGCCTTACTCCTTGATGTGCCCGGCTGCACCCTCTGTCCTCGGGACTGAGTGTAATGATGAATAAATTCCATAGGAATCGTCGGGGATGTATACGATATGGGGATGTGATCGTTAACACGTGTTCTTTGTGAAAATGAGGAAGGAAACCTGAAGAAGTGAAGCAGAGAAATGTATGAGTGGGGGATGTAGATATTTGTAATGATGAGTGTGAATGAGAATCAGCTGCATCTGTAAAGGAAGCTGAATAAATGAATGATGATGGGTTATAGTGAAATAACTGAAGTTATCTTCGTCAACTTACTAGATTTATCCAGAAAGCCGGCTTTTGACAGCTTTGCCGTCATCATCAGTCTCAGTATATGTAGCTGAACTGCCTCTCGACTATGACGAAGTTTATTCACTATTTAATTACAACAACACCTCATCAACATTCCATTGCCGATCCGGTGGCTATTGCTAAGGCAGTAGTGTCGTAGCGATTTCGGACCGAAGGGTAGCGACTTTAAATTCCGCTTTGGTCATGGTTGTATTTGTGTTCGTCCTTTCACCCCTTATTATCACCATATCGTTTCCGTACCACAGTTACTATAACGTTAACTCCAATAGTGGTCGCTAATGGCCTAGATATTGATGCGACTTTAAATAACAAAAACATTTTCTTTACAAAGTTAAATTTGTTATAAAATTTTTTTAAGACTGCCTTTTTTATATTTGTGTAATTTTTGGAAGGTCCTATAGAATTTTTAGGCAGACATTTTTTAAAATTTTTATTTTAACATTTATTTAGACCAACGTTTTGCACGTAATTGGCCTTCTTCTTTCTTCTTCTTCTTCTTCTTCTTCTTCTTCTTCTTCTTCAGGGTCTTAATTATATTAATATATGGTATCTTTTGAATTTGAATAATAATTTCTCACTGGTGTTTTTTTCACAGCTTTATAACTTATATAAATTTTTTATAAAAAATTGTATTATAATAATTATATAATCATATTGATATAATTCACACCCTGAAGAAGGCCAATGACCTTCGAAACGTTGGTCTAAATAATTTATAAAAAATTGTATTATAATAATTATATAATCATATTGATATAATTCAGACCCTGAAGAAGGCGAATGACCTTCGAAACGTTGGTCTAAATAAATGTTAAAATAAAAATTCAAAAAAAATGTCTGCCTGAAAATGCTACAGGACCTTCCAAAAATTAGACGGAGAAAAAAAATAGCCTCAATGGCCGCCGTGTTAGCCGAGTCTCCTTCCAGAGTGCCGGCGCCCGTGAGTGACGTGCTGGAGGAGCACGGCGCAGCGGCCGTGGCGGAGGCGGCGCGCCGCGTGCTGCACGCGCCCAGGCGGCTGCTCACGGTGGTGCAGGCGCCGGGAGACCGCCTGGCGTGGGCCGTGCTGCCCCTGTTGCACGGCAGCGGCCGGCCGCTGACGCTGCGTGCGCTCGCCAGGTGCGGAAGGATTTCTTTGCGTGACAATAATAAAGCAAGTCTGTATAATGGACTTTAATAATTTATATTTTTATTGTTTGCTGGCTTGATTGATGTGATGAAAAGGCCATTTGGGGTGAATACCAGAATACGAAAGGTTAGAACGCGGTAGAATGTAGTTATTGTAATGGCTTAAAGGCCTTCGGCCTAGCTACTTAGCATCACGTTCTCTAATTTGTATGTAATAATTACCTATTAAATAAAATAAAAAAGTGATTCTGGATGCGTGAACTAACAAGGTTCCGTAAATGTAGTGCATGTTTTTCATCGGTCGGTCTCGGTGATTGTCTGAAAATATGACCAAAGAATTTTGATTTCCTATTCCCACTGGTTTTTAGAAGGGACTATTCTAGTAATACTGCTGCTATAATGGTATAGAAACCTTCAACATTCTTCAGAATTATGTTTTCATTAACTTATTTCTTTCTTATTTAATGAATGTCTATAGTTTATGAATTAAAAAACAAACAGTTCCATTTCAATTTTTAGATATTCAGATGTATTTATTATTGATTGAATTCTTTGTGATTAAATTTTATGTAATGTAAATAAGTACTAAGTAATACGTACTAAAATGTACATAAAATTTAATCACAAAGAAATATAATAATAAATACATTTGAATGTCTAAAAATTGAAGCGAAACTGTTTGTGTTTTTATTATGTTTTCATATAATAAAGTTCTCTAATTACATTTGAGTACTGGGTACCTAAAGGAAATCTCTGAAAAAATATCGTAACAATGCAAATTCTCTTTCATTTTACAGTTGAAATCGGTTGGAAGCATTAAATCATACATTATCATTGTTAATTATTGATAAACCATTTAAAAAGTGAAATGTAATGGACAACAAAGTACTTTTTCCGTTTCAAAGTTGAAAAAAGTTATGTAATTTTGAATCCATCGAGATTGGCGAATTCCAGCTCGTTGTTCATTTGAATCTGAGGCATCCTAAATGTTACGAATGGAATGGTTGGCAATCCTGGCCTGTTCTTTTTGAAGCTCTGTGTCCGCAATCGCGGCCTCGGCGTTGGGCAGTACAGCCTGAGTTATCCTTTTTGTGGAGCATCGGTCATGTGGTTTGTTTATTTTATCGATTTCATTTGACATTCATGAATGCGGTTTTTCCTTCGGGCTTGTAGATATATTGCGAGCTTGGATGTGGGGTGCTTTAAAAATCCAGAGTATGCGAATAATTACTGGCCCTTGTCCACTCACGACTAATGAAATAGCCACGCGATGGTTTGTAGGCATGCACGAGCACTTTATTTGCGAAAATGTTTAAAATTTGAATCATTCATCTCATAATTTGTGGGGAACGTTCTCTACATTTTGTTTTGTATAAACATTATTACTGTGTTTAAAATTCCATTATCTTCGTTACACTTTACTATGACGGTCTAAAAGCGTTTATCATCGTGTTTTGTTAACACTTAAACATGTTGTCATAATTACCTTTACTTTTCAATTTCCAAATAGTATAATATGATGTAATAATGGGTACTAATACACTAGTACGAAACCGTATTACGATATGAGAGAGTGTCCTATACTTCATATGAGTGCTATTAATACCAATACATAGAGTTTCGTGGAGTTTTTAACGTCATGAGGCCGATAAACAGCAAATTGCCAACCAAGTATGTAATTTGTATTATTGGCCTTGCGCCGTTCATTAGTTTTCGCAACACCACATTCTTATAAGAAAATTTAAAATAAATAAGAAATATTGTTTCTTGGAAAATAAGTACTCGTCTGCCTTCTTTAGCTAGAACTGGTTTGTTTCGATTATTCATATCAGTCGGAGTACTGTTAAATCCCTGGATACCGACCGTTAAGGGTGTATTTTCGTTCCTGTTTAGTGTATATCGTTGTGTCGTTTCGTTCTTGTTTGTAGTGATTGTTGAACTAGTTCTTTAAAGAAACGTCTTGGCCATCTGTGTTCTCACGGAAAGCATCGCAAGAATAGAAAATGTTCAAAATATTTAAGGTTCTGCCATACTTTAAAAACTAAAACTATTTTACTAATTGACATGTTTTATAAGTGTCAATAGCATAAGTGGACTTGCTTCACCAGTTGGTAAAACACTAGGCTGGAAACTTCAAGTCTTACTATTATGAAATACTAGTATGAAAATTACCGTTGTAAAAAATCTTGTAGAGAGCGTACTTGGTGTATTTGACCGTGTGTTACATTTAGTTTATCTTGAAAATATATTTTTGTTATTGATTAGGCAGAACTATTCCATTCAATTTATTTCCAAATTTGTTTTTCAGAAATTAAAACATATTAAAAAAATAATTTGCTCCATAATAGTGCAATTGTTAATCTTAAGATAGAGTTATGTTTACATTATATTTTGTTCCAAGCATTAATAATTAGATAAAGAGAGATGCACAATAATTTCAAAAATATAATCTTGGTCAATACCGTTCACAATAAGGTAAATGTCATTCGTGGTCTAAAAGATTATGTCCCTAAGTTGCAAAAAGTGAATACGGTTTATTCAGTTCAATTTCTAGAATGTCGGATATATTATATAGGACAGACACTTAGACGGTAGGGTGATAGGATCTAGAAGCATGTAAATAATATTAGACTTCCTTTTGGAAGGGAAAAATCTCTCGGACATAGGGTCAGGGTCAGAGAATTGACTTTGAGAATCCGGCAGTATTGACAGCAGAACAGAACTTTAGTGGGAGACCGGTCCCGGAATCATTATTCATCAAAATTAATTCTTCCATGAACTCAAATCTAACATGTAAATCGTATCTCAAACGTAACATGTTTGTCAAATGATATGATTCGATGCTAATCTTCTTCTTCTTCTGTCGCACTACGGCCCTTTAAGTTTAGCCTTGGCGTCTCGAACGATCAATGCCCATTCACTTCTCTCTTTTGCCTTTCTTCTCCACCCGCTCGCTCCCATCACTCTCAGATCCATCTCCACATCATCCAGCCATCTTAAACGGGGTCTTCCTTTCTTTCTTCTTCCTTCGGGTTCTTTACAGAAAATAATTTTTGGGGTTCTTTCTTCTTCCATTCGTAATAGATGTCCGAGCCATTGTAGTCTTCTGACCTTAATTTCTGCAACAATATCTGTTGTTTTATACATATTGGTGAGTTCTAAATTACTCTTTATCCTCCAATGCCCATTTTCACATGTGGGGCCGAAAATGCATCTTAAGATTTTCCTCTCCCAGGACATCAGCATACATTCAAGTCTATTTGTTAATGTCCAACACTCGGCACCATACAAGATTACTGGTCTTATAACAGTCGTATATACTTGGATCTTGAGGTTTGATTCGATGCTAATACAGTTGGTAAACCTTCGAGCGATCGCGTGGGCGGTATAAATGCTGCCTTTGAAAATAAAACGGCACTGCGACTTGATGTTTGCATTTTGGTTGGTTGGTTGGCTAGTGATTCGGGTTAGCTTAAGTCATTAGTACCGTAAGTGTAGTTCATGCTTCTTACTCGAGAGATGGCGCTGCTCTTCCCCCGCTGGATGGCGAGATCCGACGCCGACCTACCGTCGGCTAGCGGGGTTTCCTCCTAACCAGGACTCTCCCATCAGCGGGGCACTGCCCCAGCCGGGACAAGCTCTAAGCTCCCGACTGGTCTCCCGGAATATGTGATAGTGTGGTGCATGTTAGTGTAAGTGTGTGTGTAAGGGGAGAGGATAGGACAAGGAAGAGGAAGGACATATCGCGCGCGGTCCGTGGCCCGTTTGGTAGGGTACTGTCCCGGCATTCGCCTGGTGTTGATCGGAGAAACCACGGAAAACTACCGATCAGAGCAGCCGGTCGCTAGAATTCTCCTCCAGACAGAGACTGAACTCGACCTAGCTGAAAAGCTAGCGTTGAAAATTCTGGCGCCGTTGGGTCTCGAACCTAGGATCTCCCGCTCAGAGGCGCTGCAAAGACTTCGGCTGATGCACCGCTCCTGGATTTGATGTTTGCCCGCAGCATGGCGTGACGCCAGGTATGTTCTAGCTATCTACCTAGCCATAGGATAGCGGTGAAGTGTTCTCCAAGACGCACTCACATTTGCGCCAAATTCGCGTGAGGGGGACCTTCGTCATTAGTCTTTCCTCTGCGCGGCATAAACACTGCCACGCGATCGCGCCTGCTCCAGTTTATTTTCATGAGTGTGATGAATATGTAAGAATATTTTCTCATATTTTTGTAATAAAAGTCATAATAATCTACTAATGCTAATTATTTTGTAAAATGAATGAATTGATTATTCTTTACGTGTAGGTGATTTCAGTAGATTTTAGTCATCTACATTCCTAATACTCTGTATTGTCGTTTTGTAAATACATGGCTACCTAGTTATTCTCTCTCCCCTTTTTACAATTTCCATCTGATTAGAATTTTACCGTCCTTTTTGGCTTTTAATTTAGATTTTTTCATTTTGACAATTAACATATCGGAGGAAATTTCATATAATGGCGGTAAATAAATATTTGCCAAACTTGCCTCTGATTTTTAGGTAAGAGCCTATGCACAGGTGTATGTCAAGTCACGTTCTGACGCAGTCAAGGTGATTTTACGTTCCTGCGTAACATTTATGCTTAAATATAGGGGCCAATATTATATAAATGCCTTATAATTCTGTTACACATAAAATTTCTCATTCTATGTTCTTTCCCACAAAGAGATCACTTTCGATTCCATTACTTGCCTTAAAAGTTTGAAACATTTACTTGAGACGCCTGTATAAAATTTTCCTTCAATTATAATGCAATTTATTCTGGGGTTTGCCGTTGACTCCCACCGGAAGCTTCTGTGGTTGTATGCTTATGTCAAGAATAAGAAATAAACTAATCATAGTACGTTAACTCAAAGTCGAGTATCGAAAGTATCGAATCTTTAAGGGCCATTCACCAATTTTAAGGCCAATTTACCATGCAAACATAAAGATAACCATGGCGTTAACACAACAGTTAGGACTACATCCACAAACCGATTCATTAAAAATGTGTTCGCATAAGCATAACACGTAAGACGTTAACTTGAAAGCTTCAAACTTCTGTGCTTATGTCAAAAATAAGAAATGAACCAATCACAGTACGTTAACTGAAAATCGAGTATCGAAATAAGTCGATAGTCGAACTAACGCAATCCATGGCAAGAGCCATTTCCCTCGCTCATGGACACAGCCGATATCTCGAAATCAATTTTCACATCCAAGCATAATAAATTAGAATGTCTCACAGCCAATAGAAATCTTATTTTACTTACGTTTATGTTCGACATAGTGAATACTTCAGTCTATCACTTATGTTATTGTTTACGTCCATATGTCACGCTTATGTTTGTTTTTGCATTGTGAATGGGCCTTTACTGATGTGTACCCGAGCGAGGTCCGGCTGTTCGTGGCGCAGGCGACCGGAACCGGTGGCTCAGTGTGTCAACTGAAATCACAGCAATGCCTTTGACCGCGAGGTACCAGGTTCGAGTTCCGACACCGGCAGGATTTTCGACACTAGCTTTTGAGGTAGATCGAATTCAGACGCTGTCTGGAGGATAACTCTAGCCGTCTGCTCCGATCGGTAGTTTTCCATGGTTTCCCCGATCAACACCAGGCAAATGCCGGAGCAGTGCCCTAACAAACGGGCCACGGACCGCGCGCGATATTTCCTTCCTCTTCCTTGTCCTGTCCTCACTCGTTATACACACTGACACTAACATGCACTACATTACCACACATGCCAGGAGACCGGTCGGGGACTTCGAGCTTGTCCCGGCGGGGGCGGTACCTCTCTGGTGGGAGATACCTAGTTGAGGAAACCACGCTAGTCGACGAGGTGCGCTAGGTCGTCCCCGGATCTGCCGGTGTTCCCGACCAATGGGTGAAGATCACCCCAACCTTCCGATGAAACAACATGCACTACACTTACAGGACTATCGACCTCAGTAGTTGACGCCCGCGGAATCCCTAGCAATTGATGAATGTGTCCCGGCGCAGGCTGCCGGCCGCGGCGCCGCCGCCGCCCGACCGCCTGGCGCCGCAGCGCAGCGACGGCGTGCTGCTGCTGGGCGGGGCGTGCGCGGCGCCGGCGCTGGACGCGTGGCTGGCGCGCCTCGCGGCCGCCGCCCGCTGGAACCCGCGCGACCGCTTCCTCCTCGCCTTCTCCGCCGGCGGCCCCTGCCGCCTGGACGCGCTCTTCCAGCTCGCCTGGAAGCACTGGAAGGTGGTGGAGGTGCGGAAGGTCGCTATTTGCAAAATATTGAAGTTTTAATCAATTTTTAATTTAATTAAATATTTTTATTTATTTATTTATTTATTTATTTATTTATTTATTTATTTATTTATTTATTTATTTATTTATTATTTATTTATTTATTTATTTATTTATTTATTTATTTAGTTAGTTAGTTAGTTAGTTAGTTAGTTAGTTAGTTAGTTAGTTAGTTAGTTAGTTATTCATGCGTGTTTTCGAGCCTCGGGGGTTATTGAGACCCAGGAGTGATGATTTAATAAGTTGATAGCGATAATGCTGATGATGAGATGGGTGGTAATGAAATGGTATAATCTAAGGCGCAGAAAACGAGAGAACCTCGAGAAAATCTGCCGAGGGTTCACAAATAACCGTGAGTGGAATGTTCCGTTTTGAAGGGAATTCTTATTTATAATTAAAGTTGTTAAAGTTACATTTTATATTGCGAGTGGGAAAGGTGCAAACCAAGGCCGATAGGCCGAGCAAAAGAAAACAATTTTTTACCGCGTCTTTCTTGAACTGTTTTTTAGACACATTTTCTTCCATTTTATTTTAATTCAAGCATAAAAATAAATAATTGTACTATGTTACACTAAGGTCAGTAGTAGCTGATGAGCTCAGACGAAGATATGTTTTCTTTGTTGTATTCACAATTTCATCGGAACATTTCGCTTCACAACACAACGTCTCACTTTTACCACTAGCACAAAAAATGGAAATTTCAGCATACTGTGCATGCCCTAAAAGTAACCGCTTTTGCTAATGGATGTCTAAAAAATAATTCCCTGTTACAGTTAACCCTCTAATGCCCAAGATAATTTTGTAGCATAGCGCTCGCCCGCTGTCGCGTTCGTGCGTAGAGGAGCCGTGGGAGTCTTCTGGCAGCGTGCTTTTGCAATATGTAGTGCTAACCAGTTGTTGTATTGCTAAATATTTCTACTAGAGCGTTCCAAAGCGCTTATCGTCGGTTATATGAGCATTATTTTCTATAAAAAGATGCAAAATCATTAGAACTTATCTGCATGCATTAATTTTTGATCGTAAGAGTAAAGGTATAAGTTTCATTTATTCTTCTGTACAAACTACATTTATTACATTTATAAATAACGAATAAAATATAAAAGCTTCAAATTTCCTTCTTTATTTTTGTTTGGTGAAAATGGTTGCACAATATATATTGTGAATGAACGAAACAGCAGATTTGTATGCAGACGAAACCAGTATTTACTTAAAACTCTAAAACAAATTATAATCTCCCAAAGTTTTGAAATATAGTTCACAGTAATGTTCTGTATGTGTGAATTATCTGGCTGCATGGAAGCATATTTATATATATTTTAATGTGCTGCAGAGGAGGAAGTTTCACGGAGAACGTTCAGATAGGATTTATAGGTGTAATACAAAGGGAGCGTGCGAGTGCTTAAATGGGATTGCCCAAGTGAAATACACTTTTTCCTATATTCTCACACTAGTACGTAGAAATGAATGTCATAACTTCTCTGCATTTAGCTGAGGCATTACCCGGCTGCTGAATCATCTTCTATAATGCTGGTAAATGGTATAATGAAAGCACGAGTGCTAAATACAATAGGAGAATTTCGTGGTAAGTTTTGTACACAGTCTTTCAAGGAAATCGAAGTGGATTCTAAATAAAGATTTCTCTTAGAAAACCACCTTAGTAAACACGGTGGGTATGAGGTAAAGGCAATTTTATATATAATTTCCTTTACCTCATACACACTTATATACACACACACACACACATATCTTGGTGCATGAGCAGGGTTTTTCCAATCACTACTTAAACAAAACGTGTAAATAACTCGTCTCATTATAGTTCTAAACATTTTTGAAAAGAAGTGTTTGCTTACCTCCCCTCCCCTACCTACTTTGCTAATTGTGCAAATTTGTGCCAAAAAATTGTGCAAACTTGATTCTTTGAGAATGTTTTAATTCTAGTTTAGTTTCTTATTCATAGCCACGATGCACTATTTTCAGACTTACGTCCTGATTGCTGCCTCCTTAGTGTTTAATTTAAAAGGGAAAATATATACTTTTAAAATATTTCGAAAACGGAAGACCAAATCAATGAGTAATGGTGATCAGAAAATAACAAAAGTGATGGTCTCTTCAACGTCAGGGAAGTAAACTGAGACTACTTCTGAAGGAAGATCAATCTTTGTGGCAAAGGCAACATTGGTGTGCCTCATTTTTTAAGATGACCATTTTTACAACTTCAATTATACTGGAGTCATGCTCGATAAAATGAGGTCACTCTCAAATTAGACTCGAGTCAATTTTTAAAAAATTTTTAGATTAAATATATTGCTATAATTTCCATTATTGGAATTATGAGTTATCGATCGTAAGTGCAATAATGTTCGTGTTTTCCAGTCAATTATTACGAAAATACGTTTCATGAATATTAAATGCTCTTACGTTTCCTGTTAGTTTCACAAGTAAATTACATAGCTGAGTTGTTATTGCAACTTTATACATTTCATTCGTATCTACAGTTTGTTGCAACTCGAGATTCTGTATAGACATTATCGTCAATTCACGAATAAAAAATAAATTTACAACTAACTACAAACGAACTAGACCGGAATTAAATTATTTAACATATTTATGAAGTAAATACATAAAAGATACTTAGAATTTCAATAACATAAGGGTAGACAATTAAGTGTTTTTTACGGTTACGGTTCAATTTAAAGTGGTGCTTCCTCTTTACATAATAGGTTAAGAAAATTGCCGGTTTGTATCATTTATACAACGTCATAGACTCCAAAACTCATAAAAGTATTACTGTTAGGGAAATACTCTCCAGAAGTCTATGAAACAGGTTTTTGACAAAAAATGTGGAACATTTTAGATTACGAAGAAATCAGACTCAACTCGCTGGGCGACTATTCCTATTTTTTCGTCGATCGATATGTTATCCACACTGAAGAGAGGTTGAGTCATTTCGTGATGAAAGAAAACACTCCACCGTCTTCTCTTTTAGTAGGCAAAAAATGCTTCCTATGACATTTTACTGATAAACGCTTCGTTACTCTTGCAGTTTCTCTTCTTACATAATGTTCAGAAGGTTATGCTTAATGTGGATGGGCTGGAATCCGCTAATTAGTGCAAAAAGGTACAAATACGAGTTGACTAAAAATGTCGTTACATGTATTTATTTATTTATTTATTTTACGTCAAAAAAACAGTTAAAAACTGCGTATGACGTGCTATGGGGAAAAGTGAATTGTGTGCACATTTTCAAAATTCTGTGATCCCTACATATGTATGTACCTATGTATGTAACAAGGGGCACTGTAGGGCTAGTGTGGATGGGCTGGAATCCTCAAATTAGTGCAAAAATGTGCAAATATAGGTTGACTCGAAATGTCGTTACATATATGTAATAAGGGGCACTATAGGGCTAAAATAAGTCGAAGCAATGAAGAAAAAAATCTACATTTTTCTGATACAAAGGAAGTGAAATGTATATGTGGGACGAGTAAATGGGAGGCACGCGTTTTCGGGTCGGGCCAGCTCCGAGAATGCATCTGCCTGTGCGGAGAGCTTTAGGGCGAGTGGGTGTATGACGCCGCCCGACTAAGGGGCTGCGGAAGCTCGAGCTGCGGAGAGAGTTATTTGGAGAGTGAAAGGCGACGCGCAGTGCTAGTGGGTGACAAGTGGTTATTATAGTGAACCGGCTAGAACCCAGGTTATTTTGCAGAAGAAACTGTGACTTATATCTGGTATTTGGATACCACCCGGTATTTAGGAAAATGATTTTGGATATGACTTTCTCGCTAGGGTAAATTGAATATTGGTAAAGTGTATGGTATTGATTTGGATTCTGAACAATGTAAATTTATTTTTCTACTCCCATTGTATAATGATGTCATTTGATGGCTGCAACCGTTTGCATAATGATACTCATTACGATACAGATTTCATTATGATACAGGTTCTTGACCAATCACAGAGAAACTTATTGACACTTAGTTGATCATTGAGAATGGTTCTAGTTAATGTTTCGTTCGATTGTGTACATTAAAATTGCATTCGAAATTATATTCTACTTATCAGTTTTAATTTGTTTTATTATTAGTAATTTTATCGTGTAGTATTATTTAAAATAAATTGGATCGTAATTTCACATTGATCCTATTTGACTAGCGCAGTACTTCTAAAAACAGCCACCTGTGGCCGTATGCAAAGGTACCTGTCTGCTAGATGGGCTTGGCTGAATGCTGCAAATCAACTGCCACGAAAAGATTCAATTTCACTTTCACGAATAAAAGTAGAAAAAGTACCTTATGAACCTCGAAGTAATGTTAACTCGTGTGAAGTTAACGATACTCGCATTTGAAATATCACACTCGTGTATATACCCATCATTACATCATCGTTTCATACTGTACTATTTCGTAATATGCGGTAATTATTATTGCTCTTTGTAACTACTTATTTGGAACATTTCAGGAAGATAAACTAACATTTGTGTACGGACAGATGTGGAGTGCATATTACGACAGCCTGCATCGAGCGCCACTCTTTTAGCGCGCCCGACATTATGCCGAAGAAATCTTAGCCCGACAGCTAATATTCAGAATTTCTCTTTGCAGATGACGTTAATGACCTCCCGAGTCTACAACTACACCTGCATTAGGAATGTTCACTACGTTCCGGAGACACACAAATTTTCATGCAATTGGAAAATTACAAAAAATAACACTTTCAACTGGAATCATGTTTCTAAGGTCAAAATGGAGACGGAATTTTTTATTGCAATATTACAATAAACGCGCGGGTGTGTTTTTACCCCTTGCAATTACTCACCCTGTTAGGATTAATCTCTAGCGAGGAAACGTCGAAAATTCCTCAATAAGTTCTTAAGACAATGCTCGTGGCTCGTAAGACAGATGGTCAGGGCTCATTCCAGTAATGCCAACTTAAAGTACTAAAATTACCAAACTTGTCCTAAGAAGAAATAAAAGAGGTCACCTTCGTCAACATATTAGCATTATTAAGATAGCCGAGTTTCGACGGCTTTCCCGTCATCGTCAGTCTACAAGATACAGAAAGATATAGCAAAATTATAAATAAATACACGATAAGATAGAACATTAAATTACAATTAATGAAAACATCTAAAGTATTTAGTTACAGATTGCAGATAAAATTTCAAAAAAAGGAAATGCAACGGGAGGGTTAGTAGCAGTTCAAATTAAGCAAAAAGAAAAAAAAATGAACAGAAAGCTCTTTAGAAAAGGAATAGAAGCTCTTTAGAAATCTTTCACATATTTCAAGCCAAGCAGAAATCAGAGGCCCTTTTCAACGAACAAACTAATTTCCCTCTGTCTCCTCTACTAATAATTTTACACACCCCGACCTCACTAGCTGACTCCCCCGCTTCCTAAGACATTCCCAAGAGAACTAAACAGACCTCCTCCGACCCCTCGCCGGATCTCCGGAAAGCAATAAAAACCCCGTGTCACGTTTCCTCTGGGCACAGTCGACCGACTTTTATGGAAAGCAACGAGGTAAGCAAAGCGGCTCAACTTATTATTCAATTATTTCCCCATCTTTACAATAACATTTAATATTAATTATTATTACTATCTTCCATTTCTTATATATATATATATATATATATATATATATATATATATATATATATATATATATATATATATATATTCATTTTGTTTTTCTTTCTTTTGAATATGAGAGTATATATTTCTTCACATATGTTTATAATCTGAAATTTGAACTGCTAGTATCGGTATTAATTCCCCTCCGTCGCAAATCATTTTTGAAATTTTATCTACTATCTGTAACTAAATACTTTAGATGTATCCATTAATTGTAATTTAATTTTCTATCTTTTTGTGTATTTATTTATAATTTTTTTATATCTTTCTTTATCTTGTAGACTGACGATGACGCAAAGCCGTCGAAAGCCGGCTATCTTAATAAAGCTAATATGTTGACGCAGATGACCTCTTTTATTTCTTCTTATAAGAACGTCAACAACACCAAATCAGAATTACCACAAACTTTTCCTACCAACTGTTTTTTCTGCATACGAATCTGTCTCTTTAATTCTTGAATGCCCTACGTATGAAGGTTGTGTTTAGATGGCAGCGCTGGTGCCTGCGGCGGGCGCTGGCGCGAGGGTGGTGCTGGGCGACCCGCTGCACGGCGCGGGGAGGCGCCGCTGCGTGCGCTGGCGCCGGGGGCGGGGCCGGCGGACGTCGATCGCACCCTGGCGGCGCAGACGCGACACCTCCGCGGGCGGCCGCTGCGCGTCGCGCTCTTCCCCTTCCCGCCGCGCCTCGCCCACGCCCACGCCACCCAAGGAGGTTAATCTATTTATTTATTTATTTATTTATTTATTTATTTATTTATTTATTTATTTATTTATTTATTTATTTATTTATTTATTTATTTATTTATTTATTTATTTATTTATTTATTTATTTATTTATTTATTTATTTATTTATTTATTTATTTATTTATTTATTTATTTATTTATTTATTTATTTATTTATTTATTTATTTATTTATTTATTTATTTATTTATTTATTTATTTATTTATTTTATACGTTACTGTAGCTACCACGTCACGATACGCGATTAACATTAACAAGCAAACTAACATCACGTACCGCTCACAATTCTCGTTCGTAGAACACATTTTATCACAATTAACCTCACTCCCGACATTTGCAATGACGCTCTGTTGATTAACTGTGACGTTCGAGCCGTGTAATTCATTTGTTCTATAATGTGGGGCGACAACACTTTGCAAGTGCCGGAGCTTCTGGTTCGCTGTTGCTTAGGTTACGGCACTAGCCGTGAAACGTAATGACTAGGGAACGAACTTCCATGTAATTACATGTTTTTAACGAACAAGATACCAGCATACAATTATATTTTTTAGAGTTTACAAGACTTTCTGAATGAATTAGAACTATTTTTACATATTTTACCAATTACGGCGTATTTTGCTACATTTTAATATATTTATATGTGAACACGGATCGTTTTAGATGCTCGTCTGCAATATGTATTGCTGAATCATCTTTCTTATAAATCAAATGTAATGTTACTACAGATTCTGCTACTTCTTGCTGCTACTTCTATGAGCACCATATCTTTGTCATGAATTGTCAAACTTACCTCCCCTTCTCGCTTACTGCTTAGTCGGAGTAAAGTATGGTGGACTTTTGTGAACAAAAGTAATTTCAACTACTACTTTGTAAGTTTTTCAAACAGCACATTCGTTACTCGATCGATAACTAACAAATATATTTACAGTAAATTGTCTTATAGCGTTGTTCGATTTTGAGGATGAGTGTAAACCCTTGAACCCCTCCTCCTGGGATCCATCACTCGCTACACGGTTCTACTATTCACTTGTACACCGGCTCCTCGTAAACATTGTAATATATACTATGAACGTATTTTATATTTCGAATAAAATTCTTATATGTGAAGTTTAGTGCATAATTACTTCAGTAGAGATAGAACCTACATTCAGCCACTTTGAATTCTTATTAAGGATTGATCGGCGACGTTTTATGGTCGGAGAATGCTTGTAGAGAACAATTTTAATCACAATAATGAATTTTTATTTTACATATTTTCTATTTTTTCTTACATGTTTTGGAAAAAATAAGTATATATTGCATTTGTATTACAATAAATCCTCCCTAGTAATGACGAACAGTCTATCTCATGATATTTTTGTCGTACTGTAAATCGTAAATATTTATCTTGACGATGCTATCATAATATGGAAGCAGAAGATAGTGTTTTATTTTTTCAGATAATTTTAATTATAAAATTTTGCAATGACACTTCGTTTCGCGAACGACCAAATTTTGATATCTGATAATGAAGACACTTTACGAAGAGCTCTGTATGAACTGAAGATAATCATTAAAGAATATAATTTAGAGATGTCTGTCCAAAAGACTAAGTCAATGGCGTTAAAAGGAAATATTCAATTAGATGTAAATTGGTGGTTAAAAAACAATATATTGAACAAGTAAGTTAATTTAAGTTCCTGAGTTGTAATCTGTCTTATAAAGGAGAAATTGATGATGATAAGAAAATGGAAAAATAAACATAAAGTGTGGAACTATTAGGAGGTCACTAAAAAGTAGTCAGGAAAGATACAATCATGAAATTTTATAAAACATTAGCAGTTCCTTGTGGGCTTTGTGAGTGTGAAATATGAAACATGGATACAAAAATTAGATGTAGCATGCAGACTGCCGAAATTAAGTTTTTAAGGGGTTGTATTAGTATCACAAGGAAATACAGGATCGTAATGAAGAGATTCATAATTACCTAGGAATTTATAATGTAAGAAGAAATAAAAGAAGTCATCTTCGTCAACATATTAGCTTTATTAAGATAGCTGGCTTTCGACGGCTTTGCCGTCATCGTCAGTCTACAAGATGCAGAAAGATACAACAAAATTATAAATAAATACACAATAAAATAGAAAATTAAATTACAATTAATGGATACATCTAAAGTATTTAGTTACAGATAGCAGATAAAATTTCAAAAAAGGGGGGGGATGCAAGGAGGTAGTAGCAGTCAAATTAAACAAAAAACAATACAGAGAGACACATTGTATGATTGCAAAAGTTAAGGAACATATAGCAGATAAAATTGCAATAATGAATTGCGACGGGGAGGAGAATTAATACCGATACAAGAAGTTCAAATTTCAGATTATACATGTATGTGAAGAAATATACATTCTCATATTCAAAAGAAAGAAAAACATATATATATATATATATATATATATATATATAAGAAATGGAGATAGTAATAATAATTAATATAAAATGTTATTACAAAGATGGGGAAATAATCGAATAATAAGTTGAGCCGCTTCGCTTACCTCGCTGCTGTCGGCAAAAGTCGGTCGACTGTGCTCAGAGGAAACGTGACACGGTGCCGATGTGTCTTTCTGTATTGATTTTTCACTACACGAACGGGTCTAATGACCAGAGCAGTTGACGCGCCCGGAAACACAAAAATCAATCAATCAATATTGGCTACGTATGTGCGATATAGTTCCATTACTTTATTGACATGGATACTTTCATGAGTTTCATTATAGAACTTGAATATTAATGGATTACACTGATTTTGCAATGTTGCACGTTGTTATGAGTTGACGTCATGTTGACGTTGGACTAATGAAGACTTTACTTTGTTGGTGTTTGTCATGTTCATTAAGTTGCATAATACTCCTGCGCTGAAAACAGATGAGTTTGGTTCTTTCACCATCAATATCCATTGATTACTGCAAGACTTATGGAGGCAGAAGATCACTCATGGTATATGCTGTGAAAACTTAACGCTCCTTTCTTTGAGCAGTCGAGAAAAGAGAAAACATCTAAAACATTGGACACAAAATAAGCAATACACTACAGTCTTGTTAATTCAACGACGAATTAGAGGCTTTTTTTGAAGGAGAAAAAGTTTTAGGACTTTGAATGTCAGGACAATGTTAAAAATTATAGTTAATTCGAATTTGTTTGTTACATTCCTGTAAGTGAAAACAATAATTTTGTAGCCTTGAAAGAAAAAACCGATAACTTGATTCCTAGATGGGTTAAAGCAGAATCGATGAGTCGCAGGTTGCAGCGCGGATGCAAATGCAGATATTTTCTATAGGAAAAAGTAAAACTGTCTGGAAGCTAAAGGAATGAATGATGTTTTCCTCAACCTGTATGTTTATTTCTCTTCTAGTTCAAATTCATCACCAAAATTTTGTGGAGTTAGAATTAAAGAGAACATGAGTTGACGTATTAAAGACCCCATTAGTTATGACTTCTTCTTGTTTTTTATTCGACGTGGCAGTTACAAGGAATAAATTATATTTTCCTCAGCCTGTATGTTTATTTTTCTTCTAGTTCAAATTCAGCACTAAAATTTTGTCGAGTTAGAATTAAAGAGAATTCACTGAAACTGAATTGACGTGTTAAAGACGCCATTAGTTATGGCTTTTATTTGTTTTTTGCTGTACGTGACTGATACAAAATACCTATCTAGTTCTCCAATACATTATGGAAATTGTTGATATTCCCTGGAAATTAACTTATACCAACCCTACAATTCTAGATATGTTTCTCCTCTTTTCCTTGCCTCATTTTATGTAAGAATTCGACCCTATTTTTAAATTATTAAAACATTATAATATTTCCGAATATTTTGTAGATAAAGTTATAGGAAAACGTTGAGAGAAGGGCAATACTTTTGTAGGTCTCATTTTTGTTAGAAAAAAGATGAAATATCGAAGTTGGGAGAAGATATTGGCAGGAAGGAAAAGCACTGATTTTATGCATGAGTGTCCTAGTGATGGACGTATCCGATGACAGGGGCGATGGGAAAACGCTCCCGTTGAATACCTCAATTTGGCTGTACATGGATATCGATTTCCTTTCAATGAATTTTTTAAAAACTGATTAAATTCGGTTTAAGTTTATGCCGTCTCCTTCTACATGTAAATGACGTAATAAAATATATTTTCATAATTGGTCAAATGATTCATGACTTTTATAAACTATGCTAAGACTTCTCAACTTGGACGAATTGAGAAAATCATACCCCATAGTTATGGAAAGTGACAAAAATATGGACGATCGAGAAGGTAAATTCCTATTAAAAACGTACAGTATGAAGAATAATGAAATATTATATTTTATTAGGGAAAATATTTATTATAGAAATAAATCTTAAACAGAAGGCGAAGAGAAAATGTTTACACAGGCAAATAGTGATCAGACAAACAGGAAATTCATTAAGGACGTTTTTGGTAGAATCAGATGAATTGACACATGGGAAAGTTATTAGGCCCGTGCGCGCACCGGCATGAGATGGTTTAGGAAAATAATTCAGCCGCCTAGACGTTGCGAAATATCAGCAGGTGCGTTGTTCAGAACAACAGTTAACATGGGGACAGTGGCTAAGCGGAGGAGGAGAGAGGCGGCCAGTAATGCGTTTTACTTTCTCGCTAGCTAGTAGAGAGAAAGTTATGTAATGTTGCGCAAAAAAAGGCGAATTGTCGGCGGAAAATCTCTTACTACAGGGTCCTGGTAATGAAAAAGTGGATAAATACAGTTGCTAAATTTAGAAAAAATCCTCCAACACCGAAAAATTGAATTTCGGCAAAACGTCTATCTGTTCGTCTGTCCGTCTGTCCGTCTGTCCGTCTGTCCGTCTGTCCGTCTGTCCGTCTGTCCGTCTGTCCGTCTGTCCGTCTGTCCGTCTGTCCGTCTGTCCGTCTGTCCGTCTGTCCGTCTGTCCGTCTGTCCGTCTGTCCGTCTGTCCGTCTGTCCGTCTGTCCGTCTGTCCGCCTGTTCGTCTGTCCGTCTGTCCGTCTGTGAACAACGCTTACGGCTAAAGCGATCAGCGACTCCGGAACTACAAACTTTCGCGGCAACCGTTGGGTACCGTTACAGTTTCACTAGCAAGCAGCCGCTCTGACCGCGAACTAATTGGGTTCTAGACGCAACGGTGGCGTATTTTTGACAGCAACTTGATAACTAGGTCGAATTCGGCCGCTGTCTATATGAGAATTCTTACGGTCGGCTGCTCTCATAGGTAGTTTCTCGTGGTTTCTCCAAAACAATACCAGGTAAATGCTGGATTTCCCTCGCAAACGGGACGAGGACTGCGCGCGATCCTCACGTCCGAACACGAACACGAACACGAACACGAACACGAACACGAACACGCTGGGACGTGACCCACTGAGGACGGGAGATACCTGGTTGGGAAAATTCACCGCAAGCCGATATGCATGTCATCGGATCCAGCAGCGGCGAACACTGTCACTTCCCGTGATAAAATATTCAGTAGACTAATGGAACTAATGCCGCCATAGCCGTTGGATCAGCGAATGAATGAACGAATCCCGCAGGCGCGGGCGGGGCTCCGTTCACGGGTCCCGACTGGCAGGCGACGCTGGCGCTGGCGTCGGCGCTGCGCGGGCGGCTGCAGCTCACGCCGAGCGACGGTCTGGGCTTCGGCTACCCGCGGGGGCGGCGACGTGGCGCTGGGGCGCGCCGACCTCGCGGCCAACTCGCGCGTCATCAACCCTGGCGGCGGGACGGCCCGCCGCCGCCGTCGTGCTGTTCCCCGCGGCCTGGCGCGGCGCCGACGCGCTCGCCGTCGCCGTGGCGGCCCTGCGCCGAGTGCGCCTCAGGCAGCCAGTCCCGCCGGTACTCTGACTTATTCACATATTCACTTATTCACGTATTCAATAATCTAAGTATTCACTAATTCAAGTAATATAATTCACTAATTCAAGTATTCACTAATTCAAGTATTCACTAATTCAAGTATTCACTAATTGAAGTATTCACTAATTCAAGTATTCACTAATTCAAGTATTCACTAATTCAAGTATTCACTAATTCAAGTATTCACTAATTCAAGTATTCACTAATTCAAGTATTCACTAATTCAAGCATTCACTAATTCAAGTATTCACTAATTCAAGTATTCACTAATTCAAGTATTCACTAATTCAAGTATTCACTAATTCAAGTATTAACTAATTTAAGTTTTCACTAATTTAAGTTTTCACTAATTTAAGTTTTCACTAATTTCAATTCACATTCACTTTCACGTTCACGTATACGATCTTTTTTTTATTTACGTATTCACTTGCTCACATAATCAGATACTAACGTATTCATTTATTAACGTATTCACTATTTCACGTATGCACTAACTTTTGTAAAGGGTGTTTTAACCGCTCAGAGCCATTATTGCCGCTGACTCTGGAGCGACTCTCAGCAGGATATACTAGGGTTTGAGTCCCATTTTTGGTGAATTTTCGACACTAGCTAGTTTGAATTCTGCCGCTGTCGGAAACTTCTAGCGGCCGGCTGCTGCGTTCAGTACTATTTCGTTGATTGATTGATTGATTGTTTTTTTCGTGTTTCCGGGCGCGTCAACTGCTCTGGTCATTAGTCCCGTTAGTGTAGTGCATGTTTTTTCTCGGGAGATGGCGGTGATCTTCCCCCACTGGATGGCGAAATTCGGCGCCGACCTACCGTCGGCTAGTGGGGTTTCCCCCTAACCAGGACTCTCCCACCAGCGGGGCACCGCCCCAGTCGGGACAAGCTCTAAACTCCCGACCGGTCTCCCGAGATATGTGGTAGTGTAGTGCATGTTACTGTAAGTGAGTGTGTAAGGGGAGAGGATAGGACAAGGAATGGGAAGGACAGATCGCGCGCGGTCCGAGGCCCGTTTGGTAGGGTACTGCTCCGGCATTCGCCTGGTGTTGATTGGAGAAACCACGGAAAACTACCGATCAAGGCAGCCGGCCGCTAGACTTATCCTCCAGACAGCGACTGAATTCGACCTAGCTGAAAAGCTAGTGCGGAAAATCCTGCCTCAGAACTTGAACCTAGGACCTCCCGGTCAGAGGCGCTGCAGTGACATCAGTTGATGCACTGAGCTACCGCTCCCGGTTACTATTTCGTGGTTTCTCCGGTTAATAACAGACGAATGTCATAAAAGTGGCCCTAACACACTGTCCACGGACTGCGCGCGATCTTTACTTCTTCTTTCTCCTATCTTCCCCCCTGTTACATACATACATACATACATACATACATACATACATACATACATACATACATACATACATACATACATACATACATACATACATACATACATACATACATACATACATACATACATACATACATACATACATACACACACACACACATGCACTTCACTACTACACATGCCGGGAGACCAGAGCTTAGATATTGTCCCGACTGGGATGATACCCCGCTGGGGGAAATGCCCGGAGGGGGTAATCCACCGAATGTCTATGTGTGGGTAGGCGCGGAGCTCACCATCGTGTGCGGAAGGAACACAGTCACCTTTCGAGGTAAAATATTACTCACTAACGACCATACCAGTCGACGTGCCCAAAAATATCAGTCATTGATTCCCATGAGTGATGAGAATTCTGAACGGGAATTTTTTTATACAGAGTGAAGAGAGAAAGTTCAGTGCAATTTGGGTGCGGGTGCATTACGAAATTTTCCACATTTTGTGAGTTATTCGAATTTTTAATCGAGTTAGTGCAGATACTCTGATTACAATTGTTTCACGATTTATTATAATGGGTATACAATTGATGTTTACCTAAATATCTCTTAGCACTTGCACCTAATTTTCCGCTGTCTCAACCCATAATTGTATCAGATATATTTATTAGTATGTTAGATTGTTTGTGATTTTGGAAAAATCGGTTATGATAGTGTGTATTCATTCATTATTGTTTGACAATATTTTGAGATCACCTCGCTTGTATGGGAAACGATATGCGGAATAATACAAGACCAACTGATACCTAAAGTATTCATCGCCGTCTAAGTTAGTTTTCCAATTTTCACTGCATACTGGGGATCGTAAGTTGCTGGTGTGTACTATTCTCGACTATTCTGCGTGCTCGAGTTCATCGTAAATGCGTTGAGGTAGTAATACAGGAAATATTTTTTATACTACGTATTAATGATCGGCATTCAATGCAGAGATTATCAGCGACCGGTACTTGGGTAAATAGAGATAATTTTGAATATTCCTTTTGATTCGGGAACACAGTGCTCAAACTAGTACGTTTCATAACTATGTAATTAGACATTTCCGGACCTACATTGTACCCAACATCTTCTCTTCTTTCTGGTTGAAGAATACATTACAAGTTTTAACATTGTGTTTTGCTACACTTTGTAATTCAGTAAAATGAATAAAAATAGATTAAGAAAATTAATATTTCTCAACAAATAGTTATAATAGTTCCTGTATTTAACACATTAAAAAATGCCAATTTATTTTGTCATAATGCAAAATTATGTCGTCTTACAAATGTATTAAATATTTTACAACGATTACTTTTAGAATTGGACAACGGAAGCATACTTGAATTTACTCTTAATTTTGAATTCTTTAAAGTTAAGGAAGTTAAATAATGAATTAGAGATTTACAAAATATTGATTAAAATTAAGTGTTTTCTTTGCAAAAAAAACAAGATTAAGATGAGGGCGGTATGAATTATTCTTTCTGAAATCGAGAACGAATACGTCGTGGGCTTGCAAAGATTTTCTAAGGTTGAATTACGTTACACAACCGTAAGCTTAGTAACTGTCTGATTACGTTTGTATGAAGAAGAATAGGAGATTACGGTAAATGCATTTTATTTTTGTGAGTTCGGAATAAACCATGGTGCTTTAATATTTTTTCTTAAAATATTATTTTAGACAATTTATATAGGTTAAACTTACATGAAGCCATATTTTTCTAAATTAGGCGTACATAAGTTAATGTCCAAATAATTGTCTTTAATATCACTAATCCACATTTTCTTTTCAATGATATTCTGAAGTTAAGGATTGTTTGCAATCTTGCCTTATTTATATATTGTCATGGTTCCTATTATCCTTATCTCCTATCACAATAACAATATTATATTTCCATCAATCTCTCCCAAGATATTGGATACCATTATCCTGTTTTACTAGCTCGTCGTAATAATAGGAAGCCACGTCAACGAATTTATATCCGTGGGTACGCAGAACTGGCCCATACGGGAAACCGTAAATATCATTATTATTATTGTAGGAACTAATTCTCCTTAATTACAAATAGCAATCTGAAATTTGTTTCCATAGTTGAATATTGACAACTGCCTTGCAAACTTTCCTTGTAACTATTAAATGATTACTTTAGCCAACGAAAAATAAAACAATCACAAATATTCTCTTTACGCTAACGACACTGCTAATTAATACTAAATATTTTGAATTACTTTCGTTAATTTATTATTGGTGCACCTTCCGAAATTTTATATACTATTACTCATTATTGGATCCATTTAGTGTTGCTTCCAACCACAATCTTCACAATTTTTGTCCTACAATGTATTTTAAATTTGGTCTTGCTACACAAAACAACAAAAAATGTCAAAAAGTTTTATCACTTCCCTTTTTGGAGTAGCTGCTGCTGTACACTCACGGCCCCATCAGTTTCCACAAACCTTCTTGCGACCACACATTCCAATTCCATCCATTTTCTTCACGAATAACTTAGCACTATGCCTCTGACAAAACTGTATATTAGAATTCACCGCGCCTACCACGCGTCTCCGTCCGTGCCTTACGACGGCTAATCATCCTCTGACGACCCTCGACTTTTTCGATGCGCTTCCTTTTCAAAAAGAATACAGTCGACGGTTCTCCTTTCCATTTCCAATTCCCTCTACTAATTATACAGATGTTTTAGAAATTCGTTTCATTTCCAAAATGTCCATATATTGTTGTATTCTTTTGACTCGTACACGAATATTAATCGTGTCGTATAATATTGACTCGTACACGAATAATTTAACGCGATTTCTCGCCCCTTCATGCTTCAAAAACACTTGACGGCGCTCTCCTCCCATGGCACCATTACTAAAAAAATGTTTATAATGTTTCTTTTTGCATGACGGGATCATTACACATGCTTTCTTTCCCTTTTTCTTACGAAGTGTTCAATAATGATTACCTAACACGATGTGACACACAACAATAGGGAGTCGGAACAAGTCATGCGTTTATATGTCTGAACCTGTCGCGTATGTACTCATGGGCGTATGTAGTTTCAGCTCTTATAACATTGACATTCAGACTATAGCGAGAGAATCGATATATGGGTTTGACATCAAACGTGCTGATCCTTCCCGCCAACACTCCGGTGTAAATGTCAGCAAAATCTCAAGCCCCCATCCGCTCTGCAATGTTTGGATGAAGCTAGAGAAGAAGTCAAGGCCGCAATGGCCTGACCGCAGAGCAGCCGATATAAGATTTTTTATCACATGGATAAATGTCGTTGCAGAAGAAATGGTTAAAATTGAGGTCTAACACAAGTTTGGCATAGAAAAGTAATAAATCATTCAGTTGTGTAATAGTTTAGGTACATTTCAATTATTTAGCTATATTGATTAAATGGTGTATCCTGGTGAGTCAACGGCTTTGGTCATTAGCACTGATGCATTGTGCCGGTCTAAGTGACCCGAGAATAAATTTGTTTTGCTTTCAAAGGCATGTTTGACTAGTGATACTTCTGATAATTGCGTGTAAGGTGGTACGGATGAGGAAGGAAGATACCGCGCGGTCCGTGACCCGTTTGTTAGGGAACTGCTCCAGAATATGCTTGATATTGATTGGAGAAGACACAAAAATCTACCGTTCAGACTATATATATATATATATATATATATATATATATATATATATATACACACACACATACACACACACATATATATCTAGCTGGCTATATAGCTAGCGTCAAAAGTTCGCCATCGTTGGGACTTGAACCCTATACCCAGATTTCTGGTGTCTGTCGACGTTTAATCATTTGGTTGCGATTATCCAGTCGGGTCTTTCGTTAAGACTTAATTTTTGGTATTGAAGCTTCCGATTGGATAACCGCGTTCCAGCTGATCAAACGTAGTAAGTGAGGGCGGATTTTAATGAAATGTGATTTTTGGTTTCACTTTATAACAATGTCTTTTAGTAGAGATATAAATGTTACGTTATGACAAAAGGAAATTACTCACTTTTCTATGACTTTTTTAACATTTTTCTTTGATTTCTGTCATTATTATTGTCATTTTTAACTTTTCCCATCATTTTTAGAACATTTTCGCCGATTTGATCGATTTTAATGTTTATTGATACTGGCATAAAGTAGTATTTACAAATGCAACTAATGTTCTTCACAGAATTTCTGAGTAGCCCATTCGATTTCTTCGCTCAGAAATTGTAATATCAGCTGTTGTAAGTAATCTAAGATACCTGGGAGGCATGTATAAGTACCATTGTCGGTTCGGTCGATTTTGTGATAACTGTAGGTAGAGATTTTCTGCTAAATAAACAGTTCAAACGAAAAGCTTGCAAGTTGAGTTCACTTGAACGAAAGGAAGAAGCTCTGATTATTTCAGTAACACTTCCAACAGCTTGAGTTTATCTGAACTTCTGATCAAATTTTATCGTTATTTTTGTTTGCTTTTGGGGCACTTTTCAGGCATTTCAAGAACATTTTATTGATCATTTTTCGCGAGGTTTTAGGTCATCAAAGCCGCCCCCTCCCGATAGTAAGTCACTATAATTAAATCGTACCTGTAGAATAGGACTGCCGGTCAAAACGCGGCAGAAATAAGAGAAATGCTCCCTCTGAACCAGAACAGCCGGATTTTTAAATCGACATTTTATTAAATTCCGCTTGCGATTGCTCGTATTTGACGAGGAGCTTCAACAACGCTAAAGGAGAATTCTAGCGGCCGGCTGCTCAGATCGGTAGTTTTCCGTGGTTTCTCCGATCAACACCAGGCGAATGCCGGAGCAGTAACCTAACCTACGAGCCACGCATCCGCGCAATCTTTCCTTCCCCTTCCTTGTCCTATCCTTACCCCCCCCACACGCTTACTCTAACATGCACTACACTAACACGTATTCCGGGAGACCGGTCAGGGACTTAGAACGTCTCGGCTGGGGCAGTGCCCCGCTGGTGGGAGATACCTGGTTGGGGACAAACCCCGTTAACAGACGGTAGGTCGGCGTCGGATCTGACCATCCAGCGGGAAGCTGGGGGAAGACCACCGCCACCTCACGAGGAAAAAACACGCCCTACACTTACGGGACTCTGCAGCGCCTCTGACCGGGAGGCCCTAGGTTCGAGTCCTGAGGCGGCAGGCTTTTCGACACTAGCTTTTCAGCTATGTCGAATTCTGGAGGAGAATTCTAGCGGTCGGCTGCTCTGATCGGTAGTTTTCCGTGGTTTCTCCGATCAACACCAGGCGAATGCCGGAGCAGTACTCTAACTAACGGGCCACGGACCACGCGCGATCTGTCCTTCCTCTTACTGATCCTATCCTCTCCCCTTACACACACACACACCTACACTAACATGCACTACACTACCACATATTCCGAGAGACCGGTCGGGAGCTTAGAGCTTGTCCCGACTGGGGCGGTTCCCGCTGGTGGGAGAGTCCTGGTTAGGAGGAAATCCCACTAGCGGACGGTAGGTCGGCGCCGGATCTCACCATCCAGCGGGGATGATCACCCGAGAAAAATATGCACTCCACTAACGGACTAATGACCACAGCAGTTGACGTGCCCGGAAACACGAAAAAGTCAATCAATCACACTTACGGGACTAATGACCAAAGCCGTTGACGCGCCCGGAAAAGACGAAAAATCCATCAATCAATCCCGACGAAAAACACGCACAACACGTTCGGAACTAATGACCATAGTAGTTGACGCGCCCGCAATCACTAACAATGGGCCCGCTGGACGTGCTGTGCAGGCGGCGCCGCCCTCGCGTGCCCGCGCGTTGGACGCGGTGGCGCTGCTGCTGGCGCAGGGCGGCGGTGACCCCACCCGCGCAGCGGACCGCCTCCTCGTGATCGCGTGGCTGCTCTTCAGCCTGGTGGTGACCAACGCCTTTCAGGTGAGGCCGACAAGCCACTTCCGCTGATGGAAGTGACAACCCACAGCATTCGCTCTTCCTGGAAAATGCGTCAGCCTCTGTTCGCTCTGAACGCTATTGCCTCGCTCGGTTGATGGTGTGATAATGGAAGGTCGTTGCTGTGTGGTTTGATGATGCTGCATTGTAGGGCATGGACGATGAGGGTGAGAGGTAAATCTGAAATTATTTTTTTTCGATCGTTGCTTGTTTTATTTTGTTTTAATGTAAATTAAACACTAGATTTAAATTCATTATTTTGAAAGTGGGTCTTTTAAAATTTAACAATAATTAGCTTCTCAATGAGCAACATGGAAATGTTTACCTTTTCGGTTTTCGCTAGATGTTGCCAAGTCAGTTGCGATGTAGTGAAATACATTACAGTAATGTATTTTGACGGTCTATTAAGACGCGTCCAACGTTTATTTTTCTATATTAGAAAAATAATGCTTAATTTGCTATGCAAAAGCTTGGAAAAACCAATGAAGGTACATTAGTGAAAATTAATAAATTGTAATTATTCTCATTATCGGAAGCGAAGATTAAAATAGACTATGGGGACGGCAACAAATAAAATTATGGCAATTTTTGACGATAAAAACATGTCACCAAGTTGTACCGTTCAAATAGGAAATAGATTTAGTAATGATAAGAAGTATTATACATTGAGAGAAAACCGTCAGATGTTATCAAAAGTTGATGAACAGAAACTATTTATTTATTAAATAAAGGGAAACCAGTATTTTTAAGATAAACCACGGACAATGTCATTAATTGGGAACATTTTGTGGAAATTGTGATAATACCGTGAGGTTTATTGAGTGAGATTAACGTAAATAATAGTAGAAAAACGAAAGAATATTGTAATGAACAAGTCGTCCTTTGTTTAAAAAAACGCGGTCAGAAGTTATAACTTCTTCAGAAAGAGTCGAGCCGAGTTACGGGACGGATCGGTGGTTAAGTCGCGGAGATATGTGGAATGCAGCGGAAAATGGATGATTTTCTTGTTTACAATTAGTGTGGATTAGTGATATGGATGCTGGAGATCGGGAGGTCGCAGAACTACAGCAAAGGGAAGTGCAAACAAACTTTATTATTCTATTATTTACAGATTATAACAAGGCCAAGAATGTCATTTTATTTTAAGGTATTGAGAGATATGGTATGAAATTATTCAGGATTCATTAATTGTTGTTGCAAAGTGCACTTGCTTCATTATGAGAATTTAGATTGGTGAATGCAAAGAAAATTAATTGTAAATATATTGTTAGGATATTGTGAAATGGGTTTTATATGTATTGTTGTCTGTTTTTATTTGTTAAATTGAAGAGTTACAAATAGCGAGAAGATTCGCGCCAACATTTTAGAAAAGAAAAACGGAATAAATTCAAATTTTTAAAATTTTTTTCCGACGGATTATCCCAGCAAAAACAGAATAAATTTAATTAAACCTTTGCCAAAAAAAATTTTTTGAATGGAGCTTCGCAATCCATGGGTAAATAATTACATACGGGTTTATTTATTTGTGTAATTTCAGGAAGGGATATTTTAGAAGGGGTTGCGGGGATATATATTTTGATAGATATATAGAAACCATGACAGTATGAAGTATCTTTTAATGAGATAAAAACGCCTTTTGTATCGATCATCTTATTTATAGAATTCTTCACTTTCAGATGCCTTTCCTGCAAACGTCACTTCAGTTGTCTTGCCATTACCTCATCTAGAGTGCCTTATTTATATCTTAAGTATTGTTAACAAATAAAGTATAACTCAATTATTAATTTGGATTACATTATTAATTTTTCAAGGTTTTGCATATGGAATTATTGATTATGTAATTATACCTAGATGTTGGACACTGTAGTATACTCTATTTTTTTCCTTCTGTTTTGTAGCTCACCTCTCATTTTGTACACTCACTTCTTAAATCATCCATTTCAACACTACTAATCGTTCTTACTATTGAGGTTTACTGAGAATCGTTTATCGTCTGGTAGCATCGTTTTATTGAACTTGTTTGGTGAAAATTTGCAGTATTAGGCAATATACAATACAATACACTAATACAATAACGATTAACTGATGGGCAATGAACATGACATCAGTTGTTTGGGACCTACAATTTTACATTTCGTATAAAAAAGGGATTATATGTAGGTTGGATGGAAGTCAGTTTTTATATTCGCTTTATTACAGTGCAGAAAAAGGCTATTTCAGTAAACAAAAAACTTTCAATGCGCCTCAGTTGATATGATGCTTTTGGACTGAGTAGTGAACATATTTTCAAACTTGTTTACATTACGAAACTTACTTGAAGCTTTATCGCTCCATACACCAACATTTTTTGTGAAACATAGCTGTGTACTTCTATTAGCACTAGAAATGAGATCTTAATTGAAGGCAGAATTGTGAATCTCGTCACTTCCATTTTCAATGAAAAATACATGAAAATTCAATTCGTCAGTCCTCTATGGGCCATTCCTCGTGCGTGTTTCAGGGTTCGCTCACCAGCTACCTGGCAGTGCCTAAGTATTTGCCAGACATCGACACAGTCGCAGCCCTGAAGGCCTCTGGTAAACTCATTTGGAGCCATCCAGCGATAACCCCGTCCGTTGTGAGTTCGTATCCAATCCTCAAGGACCAACTCAGATATTGTCTTGAATTGGACGGCCTTGCCCAACTAGCTATCCGAAATAACGTTGCTTGCATCTCCAATTCTTACTCGGCGAAATACGACGTGAGCAGAGCCAAGAACCACGACGCCGACGAACAGCCGATGGCCCACGTGATGCGACAGCCTGTAGCGAGGGTTTTCATGATGGCCCACGTGATGCGACAGCCTGTAGCGAGGGTTTTCATGGTTTATGAGGTGAGTTTGGAACGTGTTGATTGAGACAAATTTCCTATTAATGTAGGCTATCAGATAGAATTGGACTGATTATATTATGTATGTATGTATTTGGCGTTTTGGGTCGGTAGTCCAAATTTGCCGGCCAGCTACCGGTGTCCCCCTTGTCTGGGCCTAGTTAAGTTCCCATGCTTGGGGGTAAGAGCGACATGAGGTGAACATGACGTATTCTCTTCACCGTAACTAGCAAGATCCGCCTGCTTGAGCTTTTCTTCGTCACACAGCTACAGAAACTGGAACGATTTTAAAGGAAAGCTACAACTTTATTTTTGCTTCGATCAAGAATCGAACCTGGGGACCACAGCACGGGAAGCTAGTACGCTGCCCATGAGCCATCCCAGAGGCTCTCATATTACGAATAAGTTATGTTATGAAATTGACTGGAAGCACGCACATATCGATCATTTTGGAAAGAGCTACGAATATTTGTTAGGATTATAAATACAATAGCTGGATATTTTTGTCTTTAATTTCTTACAGTGTTTATCAAATGTTTCTTTACCACTTTAATAAATATATGATTATTCCTACCGAGAAGCTACCAATTTTAGACGATACAGTTTCATATATTTTTCTGATCAAATAACATTCATTGGTAAAATAAGTTTACTTCTTCAATATTTAGTATACATACGCCTCGGCATCAAACGGAATACACTTCTTTCGAGTACTCATTATATTAAATAATCGAATGTTGAATTACATAAACTGTCTTCAATCTCCGTAATGTGATTTTAAGTAGAAAACTTGCATTATGTTTTCCTCGTTTCCAATTTTTAGATAATAATGAATAATGACAGTAAATTTAAAAAACCTCATTTAAAGAAAGTTAAAATTATTGGTTTTCATTAAAACATCATATCATATAGTTTTTAATATGATGAAATCTTAAAAATATATGATTTTACTGTAATGGCAATATTTTTGGATACATATAAACGAAAATAATCTTATTAAATCAATTTATATAATTTATTATTATTATTATTATTATTATTATTATTATTATTATTGATGTGGATGTTGTTACCATAAAAAAATGACATTGGATATTCTCGCAAAAGCACTATTTTCAGTATGTGTGCTTGGCTTAAACACCTGAGCGAAAGATTAAAAGACGTGCAAACAAATATTTTTCTGATTTTACTCCTCTTTCTCCTTCGCCCTATACTTTTTTTTAACACGGCCGATGACACTTTATCAGCGGTTACGGTGTCATCCAATCGGGAGCTAAAACGTCATCACGATGACGAAACATCATCACTTAGCTGACGTTTAAGCTTCCGAATGGACGAAACCCTTACAGCTGATCAGCTGTCATCGGCCAGGTTACAGAAACCCAAGAATAGTCGTTAGAATGCATGTGTCCCTAGAATGTAATCAATATATAGATTGCGTGCGAGAGTTTTCTCTTCCTGGCGCCCTCCATCGAGCCCGTGCCCCCACCTCCGCCCGCACCCTCGTCTGCGCGGACAGCTCCCAACTTGCGCGCGCGTCGACGGCTCTCGGCGCATCGGCAGGTGGGCGTCGCACGTCGTGGCGCAGGTGGCGCTAGTGGTGGCAAATTTTACCAGAACATCGATACATCGATGTTTCGATACATCGCTACAGGGTTTTCGATGTCGATGAAAGATCGATATTTGAATTATAGACAAATAAACATGCTATTTTCCTATCCATTTTTAATTACAATACGTAAAAGGGATATATTTTATTGTTAGGTTACTAGCATGTTAGTAGTATGTAAAAATTATGATCGAATTGAAAGAATAAAATTAACAATAAAGAACATCGTGTTTTGCTATGGATGTCGTATTTTACAGTCGATTCAAGCAATGACACGCCTGGAGATAACATACATTCATAACTCGAGCAGTTCCCAAATTTCCTCAGGCTGCACAGGCGAAATGTGCAGCGTGATAAAGAGGATGACGCAAAACAGAGATATCGCTGTGGCTTGCTGCTACTCTACGACGTGCTTAAACATCTTTATTTACAAAATAAATAATAATTATAATGTATTTGGCGTTATTGGGCCGGTAGTCCGACTTCGCCGGCCAGCTACAGGTGTTCCCCATGCCTGGGCCTAGTTAAACTCCCATGCTTTGGGGTAAGAGCGACATGAGGCGAACATGACGTATTCTCGTCACCATAACTGGCAAAATCCGTCTGGTTGAGCTTATCTCCGTCACACAGCTACAGAAAATGGTACGATTTGAAAGGAAAGCTACCACTCTATTTTTGTCTCGACCTTTACCGTCGACTAGTGGGGTTTCCCTAACCAGGACTCTCCCACCAGCGGGGCACCGCCCTAGCCGGGACAAGCTCTAAACTCCCGACCGGTCTCCCGGAATATGTGGTAGTGTAGTGCATGTTAGTGTAAGTGTGTGTGTAAGAGGAGAGGATAGGACAAGGAAGAGGAAAGACAGATCGCGCGCGGTCCGTGGCCCGTTTGATAGGGTACTGCTCCGGCATTCGCCTGGTGTTGATCGGAGAAACCACGGAAAACTACCGATCAGAGCAGCCGGCCACTAGAATTCTCCTCCAAACAGCGACTGAATTCGACCTAACTGAAAGCTAGTTGAAAATCCTGCCGCCGTCAGGACTCGAACTGGTGTTGATGCACTGAGCTACCGCTCCGGTAATAATAATAATAATAATAATAATAATAATAATAATAATAATAATAATAATAATAATAATTATTATTATATAAAACAATTCAAAAAACATCGATGTTTCTGGTGATAAACATCGTTGTTTAAAAAACATGGATGTTGCTTTGCCATCCCTAGGTGGCGCGCGCGTGGCCTCATCTGCGCGCGCTGGACGCGGCGCTGGCGGCCTTCCGCGCCGGGGGCCTCATCCCGCGCAGTCGCCCACGGCGGCGCCCGCGCGCTGCGCCTGGCGCACCTGCAGACGCCCTTCTACGGCCTGGCGCTGGGCTGGGCCGCCGCCGCGATGGCGCTCGCGGCCGAGCGGTGGCGCAGCCGCCGACAGGAAACGCAGCCTAACGGGCGGTAGATCGCAGCGGGTGCGGCGCGGAAAGTTTCGCGCTGGACGCGATCGCGGAATTCGCGGGGCCGTTCACATCGGAGCGTCAGTTATGAGTCGGCGTTTGGTGACGGTTTTCATCCAGCAAAGAAGAGGCGCTCGCTCTTATTCATTCAGGGATAGAAACGGCAAGTTATTTATAGTACGTTTTCTGAGCACATGCAGTATGTAAAGTATTGTTACTTCTTTCTTGACGATTTCCTCAAATTTTATATTTTGAAACGTAGAAAAGCAATTTTGACCTAGAAAGGAAAAGGTACGGAGAATTTCACACCTTAAAGCCACAAAGGATGAGTAACTATTTTTAATTTACTAGAATGCCCAGTGCCTCTTTTGATGAAATGTACAAAATGTTAAGAATAAAAAAAATAAAAAATAGAAGTTTAATGTTATTTAAAATTAATTAAATTATTGAACACGATTAGAAGTATTTTTTTTTACCGTTCTGTCATCTCAGATTCACGACGAGCTGAAAACATTAAACGCCTGAGGAGTCCTTGTCGTGGTTTCCACAGCGAAACTGGAGCGGCAGCGGAAAAAATGCGACCGACCGCGAATGGAAATCCGCAGTGAATAAAACACTGCCGATCCGCTGCCGCGTCGCTCGCCAGCCTCGCAGGTCTGTACCTGCTAATAAGCCAACAGTTTTTTTTATAATTTATTTATTGAGTGATTGAAAATTACTCAGATCAGTACTAAATTTTTATCTCATGTACATTTGCTGGCTTACATTGTAACTTATACTAAACTTAACACTAAACTACCTTACTATAGGTGTAGGAAACTACAAGAGCCCCTACTATGAACAATTAGTAGAGAAAATGTTCAAGAACGCTTCGGAAGGAAATCTATTCTTAATTCTAGTAGAGAAGTCATTTATAGTGGCCAGGTTGTAGTGGACGGCTCGGTTAATTGTATTTAGGTTGGAGTAAAAATTATTGGAAAGATGGGCAATATGTTTGATGATCGGTGATATATTCAGTAAGCCAACAGGCGTCGCAAAATTTCCGTTGCGGACATTCCGCTTAGGCAACGGATATTCCGCGCAGGTCTGTGAGAACTCTTAATGGATAAGACCGCTTGGCTAAGCGGGGTCAGAGACGGTAGAATGCTGCAGTGGTGGTGACCAGTGATATATGGCCGCAGATAAAGATTGAAAACCTGCAAAGGTGTGGATTTCTGGCACTTACAATCTCCCCTTAAAAAGTTCGTGTTATAGTGACCAGCCATGTGTGGAGTGTGTGGATAAAATGATCTAACTGCACTTTCAAAACCACACTGGACGACATTAGCACATCTATCCTTGTATACTGACAATATGTGAAGAAACAGACAATCTGTGCAAGTTTTCTTGATCACTGTCCTAACTCTTATTAATATCAAGTTAATTCCTAAATACAGGGAACAGTGAACGTTTTTGGAAAAAATTGGTAAGATAACATTCGCTCCGTGTAATAAACACTATTTGCAAAGGCAAATTCTGGTACAGATTTTTGCTAGTATCCCTTATCATGTTCTTCGTAACAAAATGAAGAATGAATACTCCGAAAGTGTGGGTTTGTAGGATTTCCAAGGCCCAATATGTGTTCGTATTTACACAAGTACTGAACGTGTGATTAACTGCACTTGAAGGAAAAATGATCAAAATTCACTTTTGAAGCTGCACTGGGCGACACTACCGGCCGTATCTTTGTACCATGAAGTTCTGTTCGTAGTGCCAATAGAGTTGTTAGGCCCTGCTGCGTGCATTGTGAACAGGTCTTAAGTGATTGGAAAAAATGCGACGCAAGTTCCGCTGGTTGTGGTTGTAGCAGCTGCCAATAGTTAGTGATGATGAATGAAGAACAAATCGTGGACGTTCTTGACGTTTAGAAAGTAAGTCACCGCGTCTAACTATCGAATTTATTAAGGTGAGCTATTGCTCCTCCGCGACACTTCACTCCCTGAACGTCACATCCTTCACTGTCACCACATTTTGATTTTCATTTAACATGATCGGTTTTGTTTGAAAGTTACTAAGATGATCGTCGTCAAATCGGGTTTCGGGAGGAAGTTATTTTTACTTTTAAAACAATAATTTAAAACTGGGGAATGTTCGCACAGAACTATCTAAAATCAACTGATGTCACTGCAGCGCCTCTGACTGGGAGGTCCTAGGTTCGAGTCCTGACGGCGGCAGGATTTTCGACACTAGCTTTTCAGCTAGGTCGAATCCAGCCGCTGTCTGGAGGAGAATTCTAGCGCCGGCTGCTCTGATCGGTAGTTTCCGTGGTTTCTCCGATCAACACCAGGCGAATGCCGGAGCAGTACCCTACCAAACAGGCCACAGACGCGCGCGATCTATCCTTCCTCTTCCTTGTCCTATCCTCTCCTCTTACACACACACACACACACTTACTAACATGCACTACACTACCACGTACTTCGGGAGACCGGTCGCGAGCTTAGAGCTTGTCCGGGCTGGGGCGGTGCCCCGCTGGTGAGAGAGTCCTGGTTAGGGGAAACTCCACTAGCCGACGATAGGTCGGCGTCGGATGTCGCCATCCAGTGGGGGGCGATCACCGCCATCTCCCGAGAAAGAAAAAAGACATACACTACACGAACAGCATTAATGACCAGAGCAGTTGACGTGCCCGGAAACACGAAAAAATTAATCAATCAAACAAACTTCCTAAAAATGAATCATTGTATAAGTAAAAGTGTAAGTATAAGGGAGTAAAAATGTTTACGAGCGCTCGGATTTACCATGGTTATCAAAGAAATGAAAGAGGCACATTACAGTCACGTAGCAAACTCTTCGGCTACCTCTAAATTTGGAATGTATCAGGAAGCTTCTTTGGGCCGGAACATGCCATGTCTGGTTCGTGGAGTGTCCTCGGGCGGCTCAGGACCTCGTGGAAACAAGACAATGACCACGTACTCAAACTGTCTCGGTTGGGTCGCCATGACCTCGTGCACTCTTCAGGGTCCGTGCCGTGACGGGAGTAGGGACCAGGCGCCTTTGAATGCCAAGGTGTAAGAAGTTTGTAGCCGAAGTACTGCAGACGCGTAGGCTGAAAAGTTGGTCTGTGGCCAGGGTGGAGTTTCGAGGGGAAGTAGCTAATTGTGTGGACGGGGGGTAGCTAATTGGAATGGAGTAACTAATTTGTTCAACCGAGTGAAGAATATTAAGACCCGAGAGGCATTGCCGAGGCTGTGCTGGAGGCTGGCGGTAGCGTTGTTTGATGCACAAGTGAAGCTTCTACTTTAGGAAGTTTACACAAGTGAACAATTTGCGTCGTTGAATCTAAAAATAAACAATTATGACATTTTGAAAAAAATGGACAATTTCCAGTGGAAGTATAAGAAAATCGCTCTAATTGTTCTTTGTTATATACCACATGCGTGATCTTATATTAGAACAAAAATAACAGGTGTAAACAAAATATATCCCATTTTTTCATGTTTTTGAAAATACAATTTCAGATATTATGCAGATATTTATGCCAATTAATTTACATTGCTCTTGTAAAAATGTTTCAGAGAACAGTTTGATTTTTGTGTGAAATAGTGATATTTGATAAGTGAAATAGTGACGCTTTGTAAGTAGAAAACTATAACTTAAATTATTTAAAATATAAGACACGGGGCGAGTCACGTATGTCGCTTAATCTTCTGAAGACGTCCATTATATTTATCACCTCTCTTTTACGAGGCATTGAAGCTGAATTCGCTTTCTTAACTTACGTTTCTCATCTGAATAATAAACGGTAAAATGTTATGACTTTTGTAAAGAGGAAATAAAACTAAAAATTAACAAATCGATCATTCTTTTCATTATTAATACTTTTAGTTTTGGACTTCATTTAGTACACAGTTTTAAAAGTATTTCCAAATCTCCGACTTTGGTTTATTTCATTAATGATATTCTGATAAGGCTATGATTAATTTCCAGACTTAGTTTCCGGATATAGACCAATCTTGAAACACAACATAGATCTCTTTTAAGAGCTATAGTGATTAAAATGTCTTTACATTTCTGAAGGGTGGTATTTGGGTAAGAATTTACTTTTTACTGTGCATTTTCAAACTAATATTAACAGATTCTATTATAGTTGTATATTTAATACCTCATTAGCGAAAATAAGAGCAAATATATTTTTAAAAAGAAAATGGAACGTAACGAGAAAATATTTGATATTTGTGAGTTTGTATTGTACGTTAACTGCCACAAGCTCTTTATTTATTGCATTAGAAAAGTGATACATCTACAAATTCGTAATGCTGTACAGAGTAAAATTCTTATAGAGAAAAACACTTTGATTTGCGTGGGAAATGAATGGATCCGCTCTAGTTCAGACAGTAATCTTCTAAAAGACAATTTTAGAGACCTTCCATTTTTCTTGTACACTGACGATATGTCCCATCAGCATTAGTAGATCGGACAATGGCCTGATCGGACAGTGGCCTGATGAGAAGAGCTTGAAACCTGACGGGAGGGAGGGGGAGGGTTCTATTGACCTCTCCAATACCAGAGCACCGGGGAGTGGAAGTCCACTAATTTTCCGCTGTGAAGACGAGAAGCCAAGGGCTGCAGTGGCGAGCGGAGAGGAGATTCCACGTAATGGCCGCTGTGACCGACTGGGCCCGCAGAGGTCATTAGTTGAGTGAAGCAGCAAAAGCGCCGCGCAATTCATGTCAGATCCTCGTCTGCCCTTATTATCCATTATTTGGGACAGATTCGACTCCTTAGTATGTCAAACAATAACGAACAAAACTAGCTTGGAATTGAACCGAAGGAGAATAACAGATAACCTCCAGCTTTCCTAATCCTTCGAAGTGAACTGGTGAAGCTGAAATTATCATTTCAAAATATTACTACGCGCGAAAGAGACATTTTAAGCGGTTCTTCTTTGTTCGTGGAATTAATTTTCCGCTCCGTATTCATACTGTGTCTAATGATTGTGATGTTTGTGTAGTTGATGAGAATGCTGTGCGACTAATAAAGAACTGCATCAATAAATTCACGAGTATATTCTAATATCGTTTTTTTCGGAAAATCAAATTTCATCGGCTCAAATGGGTTTTTAATTTGTTCCGCAATTCATACAATAAACTTATAATTTACTTCAGCTGCCGATATTAATATTTGACGAAATAAACTAAAGTAGGGATAGTAGAAAATCGTTTATGTTATGTATTTGTGTGTGTGTGTGTGAGCTGTTTTGCATTTGCAGTTCCATTTCGTGCCTGAACAGTGCCTCTGACCGACATGTCCTAGGGTTCAAGTCCCGACGGTAGCAGATTTTCGACTCTGACTACGTAGATAGGTCAAATTAGGCACTGTTCAGGACGGCGAGGATTCGAGCAGCCGACTGCTCTGATCAGTAGTTTTCCGTACTTCCTCTGATCAACACCAGGCGAATGCCCAAGCAAAAAAGGTCACGATCCATGCCCGATCTTTCCTTCATCTTCCTGGTCCTATCCTAACCCCTTACTTGCACTCTCTCTCTCTCTCTCTCTCTCTCTCTCTCTCTCTCTCTCTCTCTCTCTCTCTCTCTCTCTTAAATGTACTGTACTACCATGCATGTTCATATACCAGTCGGCAGATAAGTTCGTCACGACTGGGGTGGTTCCCCGCTGATAGGAGATACCCAGTTTGTGAAAAACTCCACAAGCCGACCGGTATGTAGGCGCCCGATCTCGGCATCCAGTAAATAAATATCACCCCTACCTCCCGTAATTAAGTCATGCACTACACTTACGGACTAATGACCTTAACAATTGATGCGCCCGGGATCACAAATCGATCATTCAATTTCGACAAAGGTGTGTCACCATGCATTTTTGGAACTTTACGAAACAGAAGTGTTCTGGAATATTTAAAAAAATCATGTTCATTATAAATTTATTCAAATGCTTCACATAATTTGTGACATGAAATTAAAACTTCAATTCACAACTTTGAGAAGTAGACAAGAAGTGAAAGAAGCTTACGCACGTGGCAAAAGTTATTATTCTAGTTCTAAGTTGTCACCGGGAACGGTAGCTCAGTGCATCAACTGATGTTACTGCAGCGCCTCTGTCCGGAAGGTCCTAGGTTACACTTCCCACGGTGGCAGGATTTTCGACACTAGCTTTTCAGCTAGGTCGAATTCTGTCGCTGCCTGGAGGAGAATTCTAGCGGCCGGCTGTTCTGATCGGTAGTTTTCCGTGGTTTCTCCAATCACCACAAGGCGAATGCCAGAGCAGTACCCTACCAAACGGGCCACGGACGCGCGCGATCTTTCCTTCCTCTTCATTGTCCTATCCTCTTCCCATACACACACACTTACACTAACATGCACTACACTACCACATATTCCGGGAGACCGATCGCGAGCTTAGAGCTTGTCCTGGCTGGGGCGGTGCCCGCTGGTGGAGAGTCCTGGTTAGGGAAACCCCACTAGCCGACGGTAAGTCGGCGCCGAATCTCGCCATCCTGCGGGGAAGACCTCCGTCATCTACCGAGAAAAACATGCACTACACTAACGGGACTAATGCCCAAAGCAGTTGACGCGCCCGGAAACACGAAAAACAAACAAACAAGTTCTAAGTTGTCGCTAGTTTTCCATCATACTCAATGCACAACACAGTAGTATAATGATTGGTTGAATACTAGTGATTCCTGGCGCGTCAACTGCAAAGAACATCAGTCTCATAAGTGTGGTGCATGTTTTTGCTCGGTAGATGGCGGTGACCTTGCCCCACTGGATGGCGAGTACGGCGCCGACCTACCGTCGGTTAGTGGGTTTCCCAACCAGGACTCTCCACCAGCGGGCACCGCCCAGCCAGGACAAGCTCTAAGCTCCCGACCGGTTTCCCGGCGTGTATAGTAGTGTAGTGCATGTAAGAGTGTGTGGGTTAGGATAGGACAAGGAATGTGAAGGAAAGATCGCGCGCGATCCGTGGCCTGTTTGGTAGGGTACTTCCTTGGCATTCGCTTGGTATTGATAGGAGAAACCACGGAGAACTACCGACCAGAGGTGCCGGCCACTAGAAGAATCTTCCAGACTTTGGCTGGACTTGGCCTGGCTGTGTAACTAGTGTCTAAATCCTGCCACCCTCGGGGCTCAAACCCTAGAACCTCCCGGTCAGAGGCATTACAGTGACATCAGTTGATGCCCCGGGCCATCCGTCCCGAAAAAGCAGTATAATGATTAACACATTTACAAGATATAAAGAGTGTATAAAACAAAAAAAATATTAAATGTTAAAACATTTATTTCTGTCTTAGTAAGTCACACTTACATGATATATGATTGGATACTTCATATTTCGATTAACTGCTGCAGCTGGAGACCCTAAAGTTGTGTAAGGACTGAAACCATTGTGTGTATCTTCTGCGTGTTTACTTAAAACAAGTAAGGGGAAGAATATTCGGGGTGTAGAATGGATCACTGTGGCAGGGATGCAGAGAGCAACGGGGGCAGACCGGCGGGCGGCAGCGCGAACCGAGGGGGAGGGTAGGGGCAGTCGGCGCCTGTGGCGCCCCAGTGTCCGGTCTGAATAACGAGGGTCGCTCCGGAAGCCACTTTCAGGCCGCCCTCGATGCCTCGCTGCGTTTCTCTCGGGTGGTCCGTCTCTCTCGCTTCTACGGCCTCGCCAGAACAGGAGGCGCTCCTGGGATCGTATTTTCGTGTGTGCGGACGCAAAACACTTTAATATTGCGCTTGGATTTTGACACCTTTGGAACGCAGTCGATGGAACGCAGTCGATGGACACAATGCAAATGATCTCCTGACCTTCCCCTGCCTGTGGTGTGTGTGTGTGTGTGTGTGTGTGTATGTGTGTGGGGAGCAAGAGGCATCTGGAACAGCGCTACCAAAGGTCATGTTTTGAGATGCAATAATGTAATGTTCATTTACAAACAAAAGCAATTAGAGGAACCTTAGCCTCATGGATATGAGATTAAATTGGCACAATCACATCTCGTCCAAAGATATTAAAGCCAATAAAATGTTAGCTATTTTACGTCCGATTCTCAACCGCAACTCTTCTTTAAAATTAATGTCGCTCTAATCATATACAAATCCATTCTTCGTCCGATATTAACTTATGCATGCCCTGTATGGTTTTTAGCTGACCTAACCACATTAAATAAGTCACAAATCTTCAAAACAAAATCTTAAGAGTAACAGTAAATGCCCCCTGGTTTGTCAGCAATAAGACACTGCACAACGATCTTGCAATAGAACCCATTACTTCCTTTATTACGAAATCGTCACATAATTTATTCAATAATTAAAATCATGTACGTAGAGCAGTCACTTACGAAATAGGAACTGATCAACCTCTCTTGGCTAAGAAAAAACTCCCATTTCACATTTTCCTTCAATACGTCTCCGACATGAGATAAGGTAAGAAAATTCCTTGCATTTACTTGTCTCTCCAATCGTGTTTCCTCTTAACCCTTCATCGCTCTCTAACGAAATTTCTTTACCTTAAACTTGGTTGAAGGTATAACCTAATGAAGTCACTATCAGGGAGGTGAAAAGACGTTACCCACTTCACACTTTGCTGGTACATAGTTTCTCGATCAATCAACTGAAGAGCCTTTCGGCTGAACCTTGCCACTGCAGAGCCTTTGACCGGGAGGTCCTCGGTTCGAGTCCTGACGGCGGCAGGATTTTGGACACTAGCTTTTCAGCTAGGTCGAATTCAGTCGCTGTCTGGAGAGGAATTCTAGCGGTCGGCTGCTCTGATCGGTAGTTTTCCGTGGTTTCTCCGATCATCACCAGGTGAATGCCGGAGCAGTACCCTACCAAACGGGCCACGGAGTGCGCGCCATCTGTCCTTCCTTCCTTGTCCTATTTTCTCCCCTTACACACTCACTTACACTAAAATGCATTACACTATCACAAATTCCGGGGGACCGGCCGGGAACTTAGAACTTGTCCCGGCTGGGGCGGTGCCCCGCTGGTGGGAGAGTCCTGGTTAGGGGGAAACCCTACTAGCCGATGGTAGGCGGTGCCGGATCTCGCCATCCAGCGGGGGAAAACCACCGCCATCTCCCGAGAAAAAAACATGCGCTAAACTAACGGGACTAACGACCGAAGCAGTTGACGCGCCCGGAAACACAAACAATCAATGATTCGGCTGAACGTTCTACGTCTGTCAATGTAGTACAATAAAATTTAAAAAAGGAACGTTCGCGTATCACGCCTAAGTCTCAAATTAATTCAGTCGTGGAGTTCAAGACTTGTACAATACTTAGTTGTTATGGTGACATGTATCCTCTGTAATTATGATACTGTTCAATTAAATTACTGTTTAACAAGCTACACGAGTTAGAGTGATTAAGCGGCCACTGTTGATTCTGTGAAAAAGAGGTCCCTTTAAGTTTTCTTAATAAGGAAATCTTGTTCTTCTTATAAGAACGTCAACAACATCCAATCAGAATTCCACAATTCTTTTACAAATGTCTATTAATAGAAATTGAATTTTAGGAATGCGATTCTTATATTGAATGTATTTGATACTTTATTACAAGAGCTATAATTACGAAAAATGAAAAATTTTAACTAAATTTTATTTTAAAAATTAAACTTATTGACGAAAATGGCTTTTAGAATTATTTTCTAGCCATTTAATGTATTTAAAAATATTTATAACTCCTGTTGGGTAAAACTAGTTGTGCTACAACGGCATGTACTTTCTCCCATTATTGGAAACAGTTACGAGAACATAGTTAAGGCTCATAGCATGCCGCACGAATGCTTTTACGACGTCGCCAATATTCATTTTACCTACTGAAAATTCGGTGTACTCTATACTCGTAGATACAATTTTCCTCAAAGTGGTCTCTTAAAGGGGAATTATAAAAATTGTTTGTTGGCACATAGGGGTCAAAATTAAATAAAATTTTGTTCCGTACTTGGAATTCAATAATTTTTAGCAGTTCTTTGGCGTTAATTAACGGTAAAGGGTAAACATCTCGCGTTAGACTTAGTTAATTTTTTGTAAAAGGGTTGGCTGGCTTTCAGAGAGGTAGGGATTCATTTTTAATATGAAACACTTTGGAACGACTGAATTGCTTTGAAATTTAGAACTGCTTTCTATGGAGGCTTGAAAGTGCACTACAGACCACGCACCAAGAACGATCAGAATACACAAGATTCCACATGTTCGCAATTGCGCGGAATCATTATGGCCAATGTCGTGTCCGATGGCCAAGGGTCGTACGTGGGCAGAGGAGGCCGATATAATCTTACAACATAGGCTGTCGGAAATCACCGAGAAACGTACTGATATATTCTCTCTTATACCATCGCAACTCGAGTCGTATAAACCTATTTGTTGTTTGTTTAATTTCTAATAGTTTTGGAAATAGACTTCGTTCCTTTAAGAAACATGCATGAGACGCGACTGACTATCGATTGATTATACGTTTCTTCCATTATTCTCGAATGACGAGAGATCAATTGATATCACTGCAGTACTTATGATCGGGGACTTCGGGTTCGACCCTGACAGTGGCATGATATTCGATACTAGCACTCCAGCTAGATCGAATTTAGCCGCTGTCTGAAGGAGACTTCTAGCGGCCGGCTGCTCTGATCGGTTGTTTTCCAGGGTTTCTCTGATAAACAAAAGGTGAATGCCGCTGCAGCATCCTAATAAACGGGCCACGGGCCGCGCGCGATATTTCCTTCCTATACTCGTTGCTAACCTTACCCCTTTCTTACTCACAATCGCCCTTGCAAGCACTACACTACCACACATAGCGGGAGACCGGTCGGGAACTTAGCACTTATCTCGGCTGGAAGTGGCTCCGCTGCTAACTGGATGGAGAAAAACCCGCATGCCGACTGGTAAGTCAGCGCCCGGTGTAACCATCCATAACACCACTATCTCCCGTGCTACGAACATGCACTTCACGCACGGGCTTGATGAAAAAAGCAGTTGACGCGAAACCATCGAACTGAGTGTTGGTATTCAAATTGCGCGGCAATCGAACCTTGTACTTTCTGTCTACGAAGCTTCTGGTGCGCACATAGAACATGTGCGAGCACGTTCAATATATGCAGGATATATTCTTATTCACATTCTCATTCTCCTCATTCTCTTTCTCCTTTTCTTTGTCGTTTTCTCAAATATCTTAGTTTTCAAATCTCGTTTTTTCAAATCTCTTTTTTTTCAAACATTGTTTTCTTCAAATCTCATATTTTTTCAAATCTCTTTTTTTCAAATCTCGTCTTTTTCAAATCTCGTTTTTTGCAAATACAGTTTTTTTCAAATATCGTTTCTTCACAATATTATATATTTTAAAATTAACAAGTGTTTCTTAGCAGTTAATAACGAACAATTTAAAAAACGTAAATTGTAAAAACCAGAACAAAAATTAAAAAGAGCAGTTTCAGCGGATGTACAACATGTTAGGTGAGTAAAGTAATGACCTCTCAACTGCATGAACGCGAGGTCGATTCTGGCTGAGATGCGTTGACTTTCAAAGGGAGGAAAACATTTCTATGATCGTTCTTGTGTCGTTCCCTGGCGCAAGTATGGCAGTCAAAATTTTACCAACAAACCTCGGAGCCTGAAGGCTACAAACCAGAAAATCCATTATCATTTGGGCTCACGCTAGCGGTGGGCTAATTTATGGAATTTCAGTGCCAGGGCTTTATAAACAAACAATACTCGGTAGATGGTAAACAACAGAAGGACATTAATGGACAGTGTTATCCTCCGAATACACACATGTTGCAACTTGTAATTTATTTACTTATATATAATAATTGTCTGTATTAATATGAATAAAATACAGTAGACTCAAAAATAGAACAAGATGAACCTAAAACCGTCATCGTTTAAAAGTTGTGAAGCTGTATCTAGGCAAATAAAATGTAGATTTCAAGTTACATAAAAGTTACGTGTCATAAAACGAAGACTCAATTTCACCTTAAAAGGTGTCCGTATACGCGTGGGATCAGTGCGTTACCAGAAGCAATAAAGGGAAATAACAACAGCATTCTGCCTCCCTCGACAGGCCCGGTCGTTAAACCGCGCGATTACGCAAAGCGCCGTTAAACGTTATGGAAAGGGCGAAAGGGAGCAAGGGCGGCGGCGGGGCTGGCAGCGGGAAAATCGGCGCGGCGTGGGAAGTATTAATAGCGCAACTTTTCTTGAACGATGGCTTGGAGAAATGCGGGCAGTGTGGGGATATTAATTACGACATAGGCCTCCAGACTTTATGGAGAAACGCCAGTCTCTTGAATATCAGTCATGCCTTTGCAACGTTCTCAATAACTTGAGTTCAAATTTATCCAGGAGTTCCAGGTGTCTCCTGCGATGTATCTCCATCTGATTTGGCTTATTCAGGTATTGTTTAGAAAAATACAACCAGGAGTTCTCGGTTTCAACAGTAAATATATTTTATTACGCGCCAATTACGATGTGTTTGGAATGTTGTCAAAAGTGCTCGCTGCGAGCTTTTGCCTTTCAATGTTTATTGCTCTAGAGAGGGGGAAGCAAGGCCATCGTTCAACAAAAGTTGCGCGGGTATTAGTGACGGTGCATGTGATATGGACGATGGGGAAGGCAGGAGAGCGGGGATTGCGTCGGCGGGGAGGGGGAGGGATGGGGGGCTAAACGGCGTGGGTGAGGGGGGGGGAGGGGGGGGGGGTGGGGGCTGGTGGCTCTGGACTAGGAGAAAGGCGGTAGCGTTGTGGACGGCATGGGCGAAGTAGTGGTGTGGGCTGCTGGCTAGACGGTGGCAGCGTGGGCGACAGGCTAGGCAGTGACGACGTGGGCGGCTAGCTGGTTGGTGGCAGTGTGAGGCGCTGGTGAGGCGGCGCCGGCGCGGGCGACGAGGGCGGTGTCAGTAACGTAATTGGCGGACCAGGCGGTGGTGACGTTGGCGACATGACTTGTGGTAGGTCATGGTGGCGTGGGTGGCGTGAGCGACATCGGACGTGGTCGGGAGAAGGATGATGTCGGAGCGTGCGATGTCGGAGCGTGCGATGTCGGAGCGTGCGATGTCGGAGCGTGCGATGTCGGAGCGTGCGATGTCGGAGCGTGCGATGTCGGAGCGTGCGATGTCGGAGCGTGCGATGTCGGAGCGTGCGATGTCGGAGCGTGCGATGTCGGAGCGTGCGATGTCGGAGCGTGCGATGTCGGAGCGTGCGATGTCGGAGCGTGCGATGTCGGAGCGTGCGATGTCGGAGCGCGCGATGTCGGAGCGTGCGATGTCGGAGCGTGCGATGTCGGAGCGTGCGATGTCGGAGCGTGCGATGTCGGAGCGTGCGATGTCGGCGCGAGTGATGAAAGCGGTGTAATTACCGTGCGCGGGGGTATGGGCAGTGGTGCAGTGAGAGTGAGGGCGAGTGGGAAGAGGAGGAAATGGTCAGCGGCGGACACCACGCGTCGCGTCGTTTGCATCCCACAGCGCAGCCACCCGCGCCGCCATCGCCGGCAACAGAGGGCGCTTGGGCACCAATAGAACGCGTGGCGCGAGATACGCTTGATGTGCTCCACGGAGTGCGTGAGTGAGTAGCGCACTGCTACGCGCCTCCGACTTCAAATCGTAAATTCGCGCTAGATGCCTGTACAAGTCCAAAAAGCGTACGAGATGCGAATTAGGAGTGAATTTTCCAACCAGTGCTGAGTTTTACATCCAGCTGGGTGGCGCTGGTGATTCATCTATCCACGACATATGATGCAATTAGTTGATTAATTTGGACAATGGCTTAAACAGATTTTTCAAATGTAAGAATGTTCCAGATAATTAGTTTTGCCACAATTCAAATCACAACATTAAGTAATTTCAGTTTGTCGACATTTCTAATATTTTAATTCCATCTTCTGGGCTAATAATACAACAACAACTCTGTTAAAATGTGTTTGAACAACTTAAACTGTTGAGTATGTTATTGATGTACTCAAGTCTTCTTCCTTTCGTGCAAGTGAACTCAGCTTGTAAATTCTTGGTTTGTACTGTTCTTTACCAGAAAATCTCTGACTAAGATACCATTCTTGCTTACATGGTCTTGTATCTATAATAGTTAGATTGTTTAAATACTTGAAAGCATTACTCACCCGGACTAGATACAAATCTCAGGTCTATTTTTTCAGCCATTTGCCTTACTACCAAATCGACCTATGCTCTGAACATTTTTCTTTGATCCATGCTGGCTAGTGGGCGAAGTTTGGTGATTTAATACATCGCCAAAAATGATCAAAATTTGCTCTTAAAATGGTTTTTAAAATGTCTTAAAACCAAAGAAAAATACCGCAATAATTTGATCATTACCAGTTTAGATGAACAACTCAGACTGTTGGGTATGTTGCTATTAAACTCCAGGCTTCTTCCTTTCATTCAAGAGAACTCAGCTTGAAAATGTTTGGTTTGAACTGTTATCTGACAATTTCTTACTTTAGTTATATCGGCCGAACAGACAATAGTGCTTGATATGCTTCTCAGGAACCTTACATACAACGGAGGACATTACAATTTTTAGGAGAAGAAATCTCAATAGACTACTCAGAAATTCTGCGGAGAACATCTTTTGCATCTCTTAAATATTATTTGAAGTTAGTAGCACTAAAATTATGTTAAAATCGATGAAGTAAGTGAAAAACGCTTTAAAAATGATGGGAAAATGGCTTGTTAGTCAAAATCGTCGAAACATGCAAAAAAAAAAAAAAGTCATAAAAATCGATAATTTCCTTTTGTCATAACTGCATTATGGCAATTTGATTGTGGATTTGGGGTAAGATTGCGTACAGATTCTGGTAGACAAAACGGTTAGCGACCGGTTTCATTAAATAGCTCTATTTACTTTCTCGCTATGGAGTAGAGATAAAATTATGTAATGCTGTGCGAATTATCGGCAATAAAACGATAATTACCGGGCCCTGGTAACAAAAAAGTGGATAAATCCAGTTGATAAATTTAGAAAAAAATCCTCTATCACGTGGTGTAGTTAGAATCCATGTTTTGTGAGTCCTTCAAATCGAAAAACTGAATGTCAATAAAACGTCGGTCTCTAAATAATGCTAGCGGCTAAAAAGTTCGGCCGATTTTGTCCTCAATTGATATTCCCCAATCAGTCTGACTGATGTCGCGGCTGCTTCAATTTCAGACTAATATTTCAATTTTGGGGGATACTTTACATGAATCTCTTGGGACAGTTTCAAAACTTAAAAAAAATGGCTCCATCGTTTTGCTTAAATTTTGTTGTTGGATAGTGTAAAGGACGTTTAAGAGAAGATGTTGCAGATCTCATGTTCATTGAAACCCATGATTCTTCGACAATTTCAAAAGTTCAAAATGTTTTCGGAGTCTTCGTACAGTTAAAACATTAAAGATAGAGATTTTTCCCTACATGAAATATGTTCCTTAAAGATACATTTTGAAATAAGATCATGCACAATTTTTCGAAAATCTGAGTATTTTTCGCGTAATTTTGCGAGATTTTACGGGGCAGAAAGTATGTGATGCTTTAGCACCATTAATTTCTGTCTTCACACATAGCAGGAGTCACATATATGTCATCTTTTGCCGAATCTGCATTAAATGTACGTACGACTCGTGTCAATTCAAAATGTGCTTTCGTGGACGATATGACGGAAGATTGTGGGAGAAAGAACTTCCTAATCTCTTTGATGTTTTTCGTAGATATTGCAACAATTATATATCAGAAAGTTCTTTGAATACTTGCAATTGGTAATTGAATTGACAGTTCATTGAATACGTGCATGGAAATGCATCGCGTGTGATAATTACAGAGATGGTTTTACATGGATCTATATTACGTAACCAACCTCCTGGCGATAATAGTACTTACCATTTAAGTACTATCAGCTTACAACCTATATCACACTTAAAAATAATTCAGTTTACTACAAAATGAAATAACACACACCTGATCTTTTTTTATCAATATTATTATTATCAAATCAATATCATTAATCAAAATGTCTATCCATAAATTTTACCTATAAGTTCAAAATAACAAAAATTTACAAACGTTTCGTAGTCCAATTATTAGTAATCTAAAAAACAACAAAATGTATGTCCATTTACATAAAACTGTGAGTGATGACATTAAACAATTTAATCGTTACGATAAGGTAAGGATTTGGTGTTATTGGCCAAAACAATATCCATGTATATATTGTGTAAAGCCCTTGGTAAATATAAAACATGTGAATATTCATGGGAATGCACTATTTTCTGTGGTAACTTTTCTACAGTTTTCCTTCTGAGCGATGTAATCGCACGGGTTCAGCTAGTTCCCTATAATCATCATTATATTCATTTTCATTGTCATCATTATCATTATCATCACCATTATCTTATCGAATGTACTCACGGAGATATGGAACACCCAAAAATTCTCTGGATAAATTTCAAGGCTGAGGAGCGCCTCTCCATGAACGAATTTTTAGAATCAATTTTTATGTTGAAAAATGTTATTTATTGTTTTATTATTATTATTATTATTATTATTATTATTATTATTATTATATTATTATTATTATTATTTTTATTATTGTTATTATTTTCATTATTATTATCATTATTATTATTATTATTATTATTATTATTATTTATGTTGTAAATTTTATTGTTGCAATTGTTAATATTTTGCATTCAATAAACTCATGTTTGAAAATTTCCTTTCAAAAACCACTACTTGTAAGGAATCTTAGGAAAGGGTGTTATGAATAATTTCAACGCTGCCATGCTGGTATAAAATTTCCCGGGGCGCACAACTAATACACAAGAATTAGTTTCGTCTTTTCAACGAGCGGTGATGCAAAAAAGGAATTAAAGTAGTTGAAATGAACATTTTTGAAATCAAATTAAGTTATGTAGGTGTACTGAAGTATGTATTGAAATATGTATTGTTGACAGGGTAGTTCGCTTTTCGGAGAAGGCTTCTCTTTCAAACAAACATCACTGGGATCTAAAAAGAGTTTTAAGGCTTCCAAAGGAGAAAGTTTATAGGCCTTTAAATAAATAGAAATCACACGCGACAAATCGGCGCTAGAGAATCACAAAGGACAAACGCGACGCGATGACGAAATAGAATTCGGGAGCTGGTGGAGAAGAGAATGTGTGGCTGATATTTTTGTGCAGGACGGAACCTTCAAAGAAAATATAAAAAAATAAATAGCTGTGAAAGTCGGAGGCAACATATCTTTAGTGCAGATCTCGTCTCTTCAGAGGAAAAATAATTCCAGAAAGGGATGGAAAGTGGAACTTACTGCCGCCAGGACTGTGTGAAATATATTTTCGTTATTTAAGGATCCACCTTATGCTCGTATAAAACAAAATATTTTTAAGCGAGAGTAAATTCCAATGGAAGTTAACTGTTAATTTAGCTTCTGAATTTCTCAGAAATACAGAATGTTCTGAAAAGCAACTACTCCTTTTAAAGTTTTAGAAAAAACACCGAAAATAGATAGCTCATTTTATTTTATTTTCAAATCCGTTTAGATTCTGATGCAGTAACTTGTTAGTATGTCTTTTTCCGGGATAAAGTTGAAAGATTGCGAAATGTAAATAAATTTTTAAAACATGATGTTTATTTTATTTTAGATCAACTTAATATTCCAACATTTATTGTTATTCTAAAATAATTATTTAGTAATATAAAATTATTGTTATTCTCGTAAAAGTGTTTATTTTGCATTTACACAGTTTTGTTGTTCCTGTGTGCTGGTGTCTCGCTGGTGGTTTTGAGAAGATTATTCTTTTTATTTTTTATTTTTATTTATTTTACGTTAAAACGGTTAGAAACCGTGTGTGACATGCTACAAAGAGGGATCCTAACCCTTACCCTAAGCCATATCCAAGTTGAATTCTGAATACAGAAAAAAGCGTTTCCGGCAAGAATTATTGACGAAATATTCGTTTAGATAAAATCTATTTTCAGGAACAAATCTGTTACAAATTATTGGATGATTAGTATGATTCACTGTCTGATAGAAAAAACAAACAAACATGTGTTACAAGTCTAATAGTCTGTCGGAAGTATCTCCAGCACAGTCATGGTGTTCAACTGATGATTATTCCTCGGTGTAGGATGAATGACTACAAAATGAATGCATAGACAAAAACATTGTTACATTACTCCTTCTGTTGAATTAAACACTAAAACGCACATTTTCTAATCCATTCGATTCATGAATAATGTTGAATTTAGGTTGACAGTGGTGAATATTTGGCCGCTTTTATTTATTTATTTATTTTACGTAAAAAAACAGTTAAAAACTGCGTATGACGTGCCATGGGGAAAAGTGAACTGTGTGCACATTTTCAAAATTCTGTGATCCCTACGCTAAGTCATATACTACTTAAATTTTGAATTTTGAAAGGAGAAAAAACTCCCATGTAATAAAATTACCAGTATTTAAACCAGTATTTGACACTACATTAAAACTATTGGGTTACAACTTATGGACTCAGGGCTATAAGTTTGAAAATTAGTTCAGTATAACATATTGATTACGATAAACTTCTATTCAATCATTTAAATATTTCTTGGAGATTGTAAAACGAGACAAATGAAGTGAAAATATGCAACGAAACGGACAAAAAACAAACGTATCCCTAATTCGCTTTTACTGAACCGTATATGAGAGCGAGGGAGCGAGAGCCAGGGAGCGAGATCGAGAATGCGTGAGTGAGAGTGAGAATGCGTGAGTGAGAGTGAGAATCCTTAGTGAGAGAGAATGAGTGAGAGTGCGAAGAGTGGGATTGGGAGTAGGAATGGGAGTGAGGGAGTGAGACTGAGTGAGTGGGATGTGTGTGTGTGTGTGTGTGTGTGTGTGTGTGTGTTGTGTGTGAGGGAGTGGAGCGAGCGAGAGTCAGAGGGAGCGAGAGTGAGCGAGGGAGAGAACTACAGCGAGCGCTTCGCCAGGAACCCGGCATCACGGTGGCCATCAACCGCTCTCCGGCGCGGCCGCGCGGCCGCCCACATCTGAGGACGTGTCTATTACGCCCGGCGTATCGGTGGCGGCGCGCGTGGCTTGGCGCCGCGACTGCGCGCTCGCTAATGAGAAGGCCCGGGCGGCGCCTCTGTGCAGCGCGGAATGATGCATGGGCTGGCGAACGCCCGCGATGGAGCTGCCTGATGGGGCCGCTGCTCCTGGAGTGGATCGCTGGGAGGCGGCGTGCGGCCGCCGCACGTCTCGTCACGCGCGCGCACGCAAACGCCCCGCCCGCACTCCACTGGGCGGAAGTCTTCTGCGACTGGTTAACTATAATATGACTCATATGTTGTACGCCTGATGGAAACAGAATAATTGCAGCAGTGCAATACTGTTCGTGCAATAAATAATACGAGTGGTCGTTCAGTTGTCGAAATTCGACACTATTTCATTAAATTTTGAATTTTTAACGTTATTGAGCGAATTTTGTCAAATAATATAGTCTAAGTATTGCCAATATTTTTTTTTGAATTTTGTTCTTTTACATCATTTGCCGAGCGGGTACAGATTAACGTCTGTTGTTTGCCTTAATTCCCTGCAATACCTATGATATTTGCAAACTTATGAAAACCGAAAGGAGAGGCTGGGCTTCTTGCCCTCTCACTTGTGGCTAAGAAATACAACAAAACCTGATCGCGGGACCTCAACCGGCTAACAGAGCAAAGCCCTTCGGAAGTCAAATATACTGTCTTCAGTATCCTTTATTGATGAGTAATGTTATATTAACTGAAAAAATAATATCACTACGGGGTTATGTAAAAAAGGTATATCGTTAACGTGCGAAATTATTATTATAATTTTGGTAACAATTATTAATAGTATGATTTTCATGTATATAAATTCAAATATACAGTGAAAAAGTGTTTTTTAAACTCTAAGGTAGGAAGAAAAGGTTTTCATTTTGTAGACTGGGACACAGAAAAAAAACTGGTGTCACCAGGAGACACGAAAATCATTTTTAAGACTTAGACTTACGTACGATGTACTATAGGGGTGTGCTGCAGGATTTCATGCGTTGCATCTCCACACTATATTATTTAATTTAATTTTACATATTTGTAACATATATTATATATATATATATATATATATAATGTTGCTTTCTCACTCCTTCATACTTTCTAACTCATTCAAATACGCTAATTCTCACACTTCTGCGTCCGCGCAATACGCCTAATAAAGGCTACAAAGTTTTGTCCTCGCGTAATAAAATATAGATTCCTGGGACACAGTCAAGCAAATTTTAATAGAATTCTTAAAAACAAAGTATATTAGAATATCCTCGTTACACACAAATATTTCGAATTATTTATCGGAAAAAGGAGGCTCATGGTATCAACTGATGTCACCGCGGTGCCTCTGAAAAGCAGGTCTTAGGGTTTGAATCCCGACGGCGGCAGGATTTTTGACACTACTTGTCAGCTACGTCAGCTTCGGAGCAGTACACTAACAAACGGGCCACGTACCACATGCGATCTTTCCTTTCTCTTCCTTGTCCTATCCTCACCCCTTACACTAACATGCACTACACTAACACTCTTGTCGGGAGGACAGTCGGGAGCTTCGAGCTTGTAAATAACCGGCTGGGGAGGTGCCCTGCTGGTGGGAGATATCTGGTGGAGGGAAACCCCCGCAAGACGAAATAAGTCGGCGCCAGATCTCGCCATTCAGAGGAGGAAGATCACTGCTACCTCCAAAGATGAAAAACGTGCACTACACTTACGGGACTAATGATCTTAACAGACGCGACGGGAATCACTAATGAATCAATAATTCAATTGAAGTATTAACTATTATGGAGGGTGGAGATGCCATTAAAATATTTTTATTTAATGCGACGAAAAATGCAAATATTCCAAAAAGGTAGAAATGACAAATCGAAAAGAGGTAACAGATGAAAAAAGTGAGATACAAATTTTAAGATTAAAAGTTTTTAATATTTCTGTTGTCTGCCTGTTTTAAAATTTGATCATTTCTAAAGTACCATGTATTATTTAAAATTGACCTTAGAATTTTATTTTGAATTACTTTCAATTTGTGTTATTAGATGAAGCAGTATCTCTCCATGTTGAGCACACGTACTAATGAAGACGTATTTAAACATTATTAAAACTGAATCAAAGGACAATTAAAAATGGATATGATTGGAAATAATTTTAATAATTTATTGGAAGTTTTATTAGCTATTGGACTTTGAAAATTTTTTTTAATTAAAATTAAAATTTTTTTTTTTTAAGGTTAAAGTTGATTGCTGCTCTACATGGAGGTGCATTATTCCCTTTTGTCTTTTGTGCGCTCATCATGGTTCGTCTTGCTACTTCTCGGTAAGCGTACCTTCAAGACATTCTGACATTACCGACAAATGAAACCGTATACGTAATAGTATGGTGTAACATAGAGAAGGGTGCACAATTTTCGCGTTTTCGTTAACAAAGGAAATGTCACTATCCATTTCCAAACTTCGTCCACTGTTTTAAGAGTTTCTCATGAATAAGAAAAAAAACATTATATTAATTGATGTGGGTGGACAAAAAAACCTAGCTGATATAATGTAGTGTTTAATGATTTTCAAGGATGTTAGTAACATCCTAAAATGTTTGCAAGATGTACGGGTTACTTTGTATAAATAGTCCAAGCCAGCCTCAGTATAAACCATTGTTGCTGCAACGTCCCAATAGAGAACACTGGTAACAGGATTCGGTACCGTAGGCTGCCGAAATTATGCTTTAGATATGCCTATCAATGAGCGAGTTTGCAGTCGAAGTCGGCATTGTGTGACTGTACCCATACGTTGTTTCCGTGGTTTTCCTGAACACTTCCAAGCCAATACCGGTGGAGACACCTGTACAACGGGCCAAAGACCCCGTGAGATCCTTCTTCCATGTCCTTTCTTCCATCCCATCCTTTGATGTGAACAATAGACTGATCTCTCAATCTCTTATGGTTCGTCTTACATTGATACGAGTAAAAGAAAATCTCCTAGCGTCAAAACTCCGAATGCAGCGACAATCTAATTTGAAACTAGAGGTGCTACAGAATGGCACAGACTTTCTCGTAGAAAAGTTTTCTAATTTCTTTGGTGTTGTGGGGCTTTAAGGTCTTACTATATTCTCTGACCAGCTGCCATCTATCGTCACCCAAAGAACATTTTTTGACATTTTCACAAAGTTTTGCTTTCTTAATAGTACATCCGAAATATTTCATCACGAATATTAAAGAAGAGTATAACCTCGTCCTAAATCGAAAGTTTCATTTAACATTTTGATGCCGTTTCTAAGAAAAGACCGATTAAGCATTACTATAAATGCGAAACTTGAAGCTCACTTTCGCAAAAATCTATTGAGTTTCCGAAAAACTTTATTTGAAGTCATTGGAAGCACTTTCAGTCACAAAAGTAATAATGTATACAAATTGATGGAAATGTGCATATTAACGGCGTGAGATATATTAAAAAATACGTTTGTGTAATTTTTTAAAACAAACAAAAGGATACACCAAAATAAACTTAACGTCATATTAAAGTGTACAATTTGCACTATCTATTAGAAAAATGTGAAGAAACAATTTTGGGCCATTATTGAGAAAATTTATTTGACATTATTTAAAGCACATGTAATCATAAATCTAATAATGTGAAGAAATCATTTCTAATGCTAATATTACCGACGTGAGAGACAAGTTCAAAAAAATTACATTTATAAACGCATGGTTTAGGCGCTAGTAGTGTTCACAGTCGGACGGACACATAGACAGACTGATAGACGGACGGACGGGCGGACGCTTTGCTTCCTATTGGTTTTTACGCATCAAGAACCCACGGGATTCTGGGTACACCACGTGTTAAAGAATATTTTCTCTTAATTTAGCAACTGGTTTTATGCACTTTTTCGTTACCAGAGCCCGCCAATGAATTTTTCCGTCGAAAATCCGCCGCTTTTTCGTGTAATCAGAACACGAATGTAATATAACTTAAAAATGTAACATAAATGTAACTTCATTATCTGTGCACGTCTTCGAGAATTCATTGGAAATATAGTTATTTAAATTATCGTTTCCATGTTGTTGCGGCAGGAAGTACTATTCCTTGACGAAGAACATCATGGATAAGAGCCCAACATTTATTGCTTATTTATCCTTGAAAATAGATTTTATTACATGAGAGATTTTTTTAAAATTCAAAATTCATAAAGTATATGACTTCGTGTACGAATCACAGAATTTTGAAAATGTGCACAGAATTAACTTTTCCCATAGCACGTTATACGCAGTTTCAACTGTTTTTGACGTAAAATAAATAAATATATAATGAGAAAATTCTGTATTATAACTTTCTCTCTATTACGTATATTACTCCGTATTGTAACCGCTCATAAGCCGGTTACATCGTTCAAACAGCGCGCGATAATGGTAAACGAAGACCCAAAGCAGTAATAGTACCGCTGAACTCCAAGGAGGTGCGCCAGAAAGAAAAGACATTCTATATTCTGAATAAAAGTTCTGAACGCACTCAAGTAGCAGAAATTCAACATCCAATCAGGAACCGCTTTGAAGAATTTCGGTCGGCGTGATCAGCACCGCAAGGGAAAATTCTCTCTCTGCTACGAACCTTCGAACGGTTCAGACCAGTTTTCTCTCTTTACCGCGAACCTTCGAACGGATCAGTTTCTTTTCTTTGCTATAAACCTTAGCACGCAACGAACCAGTACTATCTTGCGTTGTATTTCGCTTGGACATTCTAAGTAGTGAGTGGCGTATATTTGTTGGAGACCGCCGTCGGACTGTGTTGCTTTGCGAGATCGGCGAGCAGCGAACCGACGAAGAAACGTACTTCACGACGCGAGAGGTTAATTCGACCTTGGGCGCAGCCGGACCATCGCCGTCTTCTGGAGTGGCAAGAAAGTGTCTTCGCAGCGACGTCGTGAGTTAAAAAGACAAAATTTCAAAACTTTAACAAAATACCTTTTGAAAGGACAGTTGGAAGGCAGATAAATCATGCATTAGAATATAGATTTCACCTCACGCCCAGACGGAGATAGTTAAACGTTTAAGCCACAGCTGTTAAGCATAACTTATCGACATTTCTATATCGTAGCGAGATTTCAGATCAATTATTCATACGAAACGATGTAAAATTTATTCCTTTCGAATTTTTTGTGTAACCATTTTATTTGTTCTTGTAATGAATATTCTTTTTTTGCAATACATAATTTAAATTGAGTTAATTAAATGATAAAGAGGTTAATAAATTGTGTGATAGTGTAAACGCTTAAGGGACCTCATTCATTGTATTAGTTTATGTAATAGGTATATGAAAAAGCGTATATTGTACATATGAATTTTTCTTTCAGCAGAATGTAATGTGCAGTTGGATATTCCCAAAGTTCATTTCGGATAATATTTCGTACCACAACGCTTTTGTCAGACAAAACTTACGCATGCGTTTTGGAAACGATGATTGAATTATTATATTCCAACAAGCTAACATTACAATTTTTAAATACCATGTACTTCTTTTAACTCTGTTGGTCTCGAACTGTGATATTTCCAGGAAATAAACAAACAGTAGTATTTATTATAATACCATTTCTTTTATATCTTAACGCTTGTTATCTTTTTACCCTCTAACAGCGATCACCTGACCGTCGTTTTAAATGTTTCTTTGTGTATTTTCAATTTAAAATCATATTAAGAATAAATAGATGAAATATAACCATGACATTAATACTTGTATACCATTACATTCCTACATGCATTGATTTTAAATATATTTTGTTTATCTTAACCAAGCACGTTGCACACTATATTGAACAAAGTGACAATACTATTATCTTTTAATGAAAAATATTAAGTTTTTATAAAAGAAAAATCTTCTTTTGGAATTTTAACGAATTCTTTATGAAAGCGCATCCTGTAAATTAATTATCTCTTCAGAGAAATGCGACCATAGCAAGTTGAAATTGTTTTACATGAATTTCGTTAAGAGCCGGGCAGGCGGGTCAAGATATTATGGTTGGTAAAGGTATGAGTTCTTCCAGAGTTACAAAAAGCGCCATAAGATTTTTTCTCAGAATTCCTCTGAACGCATTTTACACTTCCCTCCAGGCCAATCGTTTCTGCGAAATAAGACGGTTAATTCTTCAAGCAAATTCCCATTGGCGAAACAATTCGCGAGTAATTCCGGGAGCCCCTTCCAGCCTATTACCTGGCGTGTTCGGAACTGCACAAGCATACTGAGAACCGGAGGTCGAAATTCACTGCCCTGGCGCAGCTGCGCGGCCGTCCGATGAACTATGGCCTCGCTATCAGCGCCCCACACGCCGGGGATTAGCAGGCGCGTGGGCAGCGACGCCCCTCCCCCGCCCCGCCACTTCTGGCTCCACGCCGCGCGCTCCATTTCAGCCAGCGCCGCGCCGCATAGCATTGCGCGTACAGTGGGCGGGATCTTCCATGTATCTGGAAGAAATTGCCTTTAGTGCGCCAGGAAAGTCTCCACGCACTGAGCCGAATCAGTGCCTTCTATTAAAAATTTCTTTTATGTTGTTAGCAAACAAATCATTGGAAAACAGGTAAGGGGGCAGCACCTCCAGCATCGCCTCCTATATTATTTAATTTCATATCATTCATTATATATATATATATATATATATATATATATATATATATATATATATACACATACATACATACATACACACACACACACACACACGGCTCTCACTAGCAAGAAATATTTACAGACGAGGACTCTAAAGAAATAGAATTTCACGATGACGTGTCGAATTGCACGTTGACTTTAGAAATATGAATGATTTGTAAAAAAACGCATATAAATATTAATGTCAAATGCAACCCGCAACACTCGGCCTTGTTCTTTTTAACTTATATCATTAAATAATTCCTAAATATAGCGTTTAAGAGCCTAAAAATCTAAAATTTTTAGGCCAAAGACCTCAAAGAAACATTCTTCACACAATAGTTCACAGGATGAGATCTTGAATATTCTATTAAATTTTTGCTGGTTTGACGCTTCTCGTTTCTACCCCACCTGTTCAGAGCCTCTAGAATCTGCAACTGTATGTGCAATGAAACTAATTTCTTGATATTCTACGCAGTTGAATTACACGTGTGTACCTCTCTGCTCGGTAATAACGTTAAATAAGACTGTTCCTGGAACCATTCTGTATCAATTCTGGACGTGTGGGCTGCCGCATTGTCCCTCTGGAATTGCTGAAGTCCATCGGCATGCACAGTAAACATGAATGAATGCAGGTGATCAGACAGGATGCTTACGTACGTGTCAGCTGTCAGAGACGTGTCTAGTCGTATCAGGTGTTTCCTATCACTCCAACTGCAGACGCACCATACCATCACAGAACCTCTACTAGCTGGAACCTTCTGACATGCAGGGTCCATGGATTCATGAGGTTGTCGCCATACTCGCACACGTCCATCCGCTCGATTGGTTTGGTTTGGTTTTTTCGTGTTTCCGGGCGCGTCAACTGCGTTGGTCTATAGTCCCGTTAGTCTAGTGCATGTTTTTCTCGAGAGATGGCGGTGATCTTCCCCCGCTGAATGAGGAGATTCGGCGCCGGCCTACCGTCGGCTACTGGGGTTTCCCCCTAACCAGGACTCTCCCACCAGCGGGGTAGCTCCCGACCGGTCTCCCGGAATATGTGGTAGTGTAGTGCATGTTAGTGTAAGCGAGTGTGTGTAAGGGGGAGATAATAGAACAAGGAAGAGGACGGAAAGATCGCGTGCGGTCCGTGGCCCGTTTGGTACATTACTGCTCCGGCATTCACCTGGTGTTGATCGGGGAAACCACGGAAAACTACCGATCAGAGAAGGCGGCCGCTAGAATTGTCCTCCAGACAGCGACTGAATTCGACCTAACTGAAAAGCTAGTATCGAAAATCGTGCTGCCGTCAGGACTCGAATCTAGGACCTCCCGGTCAGAGGCGCTGCAGTGACATCAGTTGATGCACTGAGTTACCGCTCCCGGTCCATCCGCTCGAAACATCAACAGTCATCAACTGTCCAATGTCGTTGTTGACGGGCCCAGGCGAGGCGTAAAGCTTTGTGTCGTGCAGTCATCAAGGGTTCACAAGTGGGTCTACGGATCCGAAACCCCATATCGATAATGTCTCGTTAAATGGTTGGCACGCGGACACTTGTTGATGGCTAAGCACTGAAATCTGCAGCAATTTGCGGAAGGTTTGCATTTCTGTCACGTGTAATTATTCTCCCCAGTCGTCGTCGGCTCCCTTCTTGCACGATCTTTTTGCGGCCGCAGCGTTGTCGGAGGTTTGATGTTTTACCGGACTCCCGATATCCTCGCTACAGTCGTGAAATGGTCGTACAGGAAAATCCAAATTTCATCGCGACCTCGGAGATGCTATGCCTCATCTCTCTTGCACCGACTTTAACACCACGTTTAAACTCACTTAAATCGTGATAACATTCCATTGTAGCAGCAGTAACCGATCTAACAACTGTACGAGGCTCTGATTGTCTTATATAGTCGTTGCTGACCGAAGCGCCGTATTCTGATTGGTTAAACATCTCTTTATTTCACCTGACATGGCTGTACCAGTTTTTTGGCTCTTCAGCGTATATTACAGGCTTAATATAAAACTGAAAGAATAGGGAAGAGTGTGGGGTTTATAATGTCTCGCACGGGTACGCTAGTCTATTATAATTTTACTGAGTACGCAATTTACGTTTTCAAGTTGCAGATCTTGCTGCCAACACAATTTGTTTGGCAAGCACTCTCACCATCAAGGTTCCACTGCCAAAAAAAAATTCCTGAAGCGATGTAGGAAGTCCAAGGAGTGCACTATGGCCCTGAATGCTGTGACGGATTTGAGAGAGTGCACGGGCCTATGATCCCCCTCCACCCTAAACTCATTATTTGTTGTGATTTGACTTAATTTATTTCTCAATTCTGTAAAATATACCTTTGCACACAGTAAAAAGCAAGACACAGTGACCAGAAAAACAAATTCACGATGAAATCGTACACACTTTGCACATCCATGCGCAGATTTCCCAGTCTCTGTAAAGAGATTAGCTGATGAAGATATACGCTGCAACTGTGGGCTTTATGTTACCTATTCAAGATGAAATTATTTCCTCAGGAAACTACAGGAAACAAGTTAAAAAAGATCCTAAAATGATAAATGCCACGGATGTGACTGTCCACGGGAAATACAGATCATTCAGGATAAGGACCATTGTTGTATTAGCTTCTCTACCAGCCGTACAGAGATGGATTACGCAATGGAACCCAATTAGTTTGCTTCTATTGTACTCTAACAAATTGAAAACAACCATAATTTTAGTGATATTCAAGCTTCCTACCACACACGGAGAACTAAACCAGGTGTGGAAAATGAAAACGTCAGGAATTATAACTATTGCAAAATTTTAACATGTAATACTGTGAAACATAATAGAGTAGATCTTGTAATAACTCTGAAGAAGCCAAAAACTAGATGAATTCACTAAAAAAAATGGGAATTTGCAGTGTACTAAATTATTTCCTCCTCTTGCAAATGTTGCTTTTCAAGAAATTACTCAGATCTTTTAAAAAGTGTGTGGTATCATATAAATATCTACAATTTACTTTGTGCAGAAGAATATAAGCCACATTAATCAATATGGTTGAAAAAGGCTTGTAAAGTTGGAACATATCTTAAAGTTTCTTGTAAACTCAAAATTTTTCTGTGACAATGAGCTTCAAATTGAGCATTTTCAGAAATGCTCAAACGACATTTTTTTCTGGATGACTGCAGATTTTCAATGAAAACACGTTTCTACAAAATTCTTAAAGACACATTTCAATTTCACTATTAGGGGACGTAAAATCGTCGTTTTAACGCCCGTAAGTAGCAGCTTGGAGCAGGGGGCCTACAGCGAAAAGCAAGCCAAGAATAAAAAAGAGATTAGGAAACCAACTAGCGCGAGAAAGTCTGTCAATCTATTACACCACCAGTTCTTTCTGCTTTCTACCTCAGAATAAAGCCAAATTTGCGAAATTTTGCCTGAAGTTTACTGAAAGCGAAAAGTATGCGTTTACAACAGAATTAAAAGTTGAAGATGTTCAATTTCTGAGTCCGAAATTATCTCTCAAATAACCCGTTTGAAAAATATGCTGAAGGCAATTATTTTATTGTTTTTCAGAAATCGCTTAGTACAAATGAAATACAAATTACATCCCAGGCCAAGAAACATACAAATACCGATGTACTAATGTGCAATTTTTATTTTATCTTGCTCTTCATTTATCTTCTCCACCTGTAATTTCGTTTTCAGATTACTCGTGAACAAGGTTTTCAGATGAAAAAAAATCATTTTATTCCTCTAGGCTAGACGACATTCTCCTAGGTTTGGTCGAGGCACCAAATCATATTTTCCGTGAATTCAAATACACCTAGCAGTTTTCAGGTGACAACATGATTGGAATTATGCTAGTTTGGCAAAGAGTGATTCCAAATACATAAATACATCTGGTCTGAGGCACACCTTGTCCTAGACTTCGGGACAAGTGTTATTTAACAATTCAAAGACAGAAGAAAAACCAACTACTGTTGTGTATATCAGGTCGCTTTCTTCTAGTTCCTAGCACCTTACAGAAGAATAGGAAATCAATAAGGAATGAAATACAAAATACATAATTTGAATATCATTGTTTTGCAAGAACGTCCAAAGCTCATAAAAATGATTTTATTATAATTTCTCTTAACAATTTTCCTCTCTCTGGACTGCGAGCTTTTACTTTTTCGTACACGTGATATAGAGAAAGCAATGTAATTTTGTAATGAAAAGAACAGAAATTTTTGACAGAAAAACTGTTCTCGCCTGATACCGACAAAGTGAACTGTTCTCGCTGCTACTGTATATACTAGTAGTAAATCACGTTGTAGTCAAATTTTACTTATCCTTGACACGAAAAAAACGACAACTGTTTTTCGATAAAATGTCTGTTTTTCCGTCCGTGGGTCCGTCGGCCCGTCGGTCCATCTGTCCGTCCATGAGCCACACTAGTATTGAAACCGTTAACAAGATTATAACCGAAATTGATATTCCTGGATGGATCTGGCTGATGTCACGGCATAGTGAATTTGAAACGGATATTTTGTTTATTAGGATACCCAAATTAACAAAATTCTAACACTTTCGAAGTTTTTGTTAGAACGGTTTCAATTATAAACTAGTGATGCGACTGCACATACTTTCTCGCATTATTTATAAATTTGCAATATTTTGAAATTCAGAGAGTTCAACGAAAATGAGGCACGCGCCATTCTTTTAAGCGTTCCTTCCTCTATCTGTTGAATAAGTTTGAAGAAAAAAGTTGGAACGAATTTACAGAAAAATAAGAAATTTCGAAATATTCAGAAACAAATTGTGCAAAATCAACTCGTTTTTTTAAAAAAAGGTACAGGGCCTTCTTTAAAAAGCTGACTTTTTACAACAGACTTTGTCTCAGGCAAAAACATTTATCTGGGATTATGTAGTTTTGAAATGTTAAATTTTTGCAATTTTTAAAAATTCGGAATGTTTGCTTAAAATGAGACTAGCATCACCTTTTTTTACCGACCCGTGATATATATGAGAATACGATTTAGGAAAAAATTTAAAGAACATTTTTGAAGTGGTTTTTGAGAAAATACTTACTGAGCGAAATTTTACAAAAACTACTTCTATTTTGCAAAAATTGAAAACGACCTTGTTTCAATATGTGTCTTTATAGAACACATTTTATTGAAAAAACTTTATCTTCAATATTATAATTGTAGATAGACGCCAAAAAGTTACACGCTTGTAATTTTTGAAAAATCAGGAACTTCAACAAACACCTTATTCCAGGACAAAGTTTAATAAACAAACATTTGTGCTAATTTTTAGAAAATTTTGAAAATGTTTTTGAGCCTTCATATAAATTATTATCAAAAATTAAATTATCCGTTTGAAAATTCCAAAGCCTTGAGTTCGTTCAGTTCGATTGACACATATCAGTTTTAGAGAAAATCGTCTGAACGGTTTAGGCACAAGTGTTGACCACAGACTGACTGACATTTTGCCATCAATCGTTTCTTTAGAAGCAAAATAGGAGTTTTCCCGATTTCTTGTCTTTCGGGCATGGGATTTTCTGTATTCCATAACAATTTTTAAGCCAAACGATCTAAATTCACAAAACCACAAATTTTGCAATCGTGGCAGTTTTATTTCAAAAGTACGACGTAATATCTTCTAATATCCCCTCCTTTTATCTCTTCTGTGATGACGTCACTGTGATCTTCATTCCGGGAAGCTTAGAAATCTGTAGACCGGCCTTCGAGTCCCGTTGACCCGGCCCGAAGTGTGTCCCGGGTCATACGTCCAGGCGCGCCGTAATAACTCATGCGGCGTAAGGGGATTAGGAGGGATGTCCAGCTGGAATCGATGGCGCGGCGCAGGCGGCGCACGCGGCGTAGGCGGCGGCGTCCGTATTAGTGCGCGCGACAAGGCAAAGGGCGCGCGTCGCTGGCGCTCTGGTCTGGCCCCGCCACGCCCCCGCGTTCCGCCCCGCTTCAGCCCCACCTCGACCTCCGTTCTGCTTCTCTCCTCGCCCCGCCCTCTGCCCGCCACCGCCCCACCCCGCCCCGCCCCTCCCCACCCCGCCTCGCACCCGCCCCGCACCCACCCCGCTCCGCCCCGCTCCGCCCCCGCCCCAGCCCCGCCCCGCCGCGCCCCACCCCGCTCCGACCCCGCCACATCCGAACCCCGGCCCGCCCTCGCCACGTCTCGCCCACCGCTCCACCACCCGCCTCGCCCGGCCACTCAACCCGCCCCCGCCCCTCGTCTGCTGACCCACCCCCAGCGCCGGCAGATTGGGCCGCGTTGCCCCGCGTGATAATACCGAGAACTGCCCGTAGAGACGGCTCTCCAGTATTGTGTTCACAGATGGGAGTAGGCTACCCACGCACTGCAGTTGGTGGCGCGCGTGTCCATTTTGGGCTCTGTCCACTGCTCCGTTTTGTCGAAACTGAAATTATTGTTGGGGTATTTGTATGTGTTTGGAATTTTGGGTCGATTGTCCTACTTTGCCAGCTAACAAACGAGGTGTCCTAGGTCTGGGTCTTATTGTTTGGATATTTAGATCATCAAATCATTTCCAAAATTCTTAATATTGTTAGTATTATATGTCATTACTATTGTTATGGTTATGTTATTATTGTGATTGCTATTGTTATTTATACTAATACAACTGGGGAACAATTTCTCTTACACAATTTTATATTTAGTTTATAGTTAATATTCCCAAATAGCTTTTTTGGTGTCATACAACAAACAATTGCGCAGGATTACTCAATAAAAACGTCTACTTCGAATATTCTGTAAACGGTTAAATATTTTATGGAGGTGGAATTTTCATCAAATATTCAGAAGATAGAAGCTCATCTGTTGTAGTTATTTATATTTAAAAAAATATTTTTTTTTTTAAAAAAAAACTAATAGATAAGTATTGATAAGACAAATTTATGGACCAAATATGTTGGTGTTTGATGAATCATTAACAGCACTAAGTATTAAATCTGGCGTCATGCACAAATCAGGTTCTGGAACGGTCGTGATGCGGCGCCATGCAGCTCAGCGCTCTCCAAGCCACAGGGCGGAGGGGCGGGAAGGAAATTATGCAAACGGATATTCAACCTTTTATGGAAACAGCTGATTTCATTTTGTAGGGGATCCAGAATGGAAAAAAGTGATGAAAATATATTTTTCTACTTTTTCGAATCATTCATTACTTTAGTTTTCTGTGTTGAATAAGCCAAGTTTCATCTTAATATGTCACTTTAAGAATTTTTCTTCTAAATTTGAAGTTATGTAGCGTGAAAGTGGGCGTGGCCATTTTGACACATTGTGGGCATTGCTTGAACGTCGTGGGTACCTTTCTGCTTTCGTTGTGAGGAAAATATAATAGTTTGCTTACTAGTGTTGGACACACTGTTTCTGCTAAGAATTGAGGGTTGTATAGCGTCAAAATATGGGTGTTTGTGTTTGTCCAGCATAAGGACCACGAATGTACTGAACACTTTAAGAACCATTTTCCGTGTTTAAAATATTAATCTTTAGGGAACATTTTCTCAAGAACTAATTGGAGAATGCTCAAATTTTACAGAGTCGCACAGCAGTTTACATACTTTAACGGAGCGGATTTATGAAATGTTAAATACTTTAGAGAATATTGTTATAAATCTTAGTATTTTTAAGAACAAAACCGATTACAATGGACAAATAATTGTGTTAAAAACTAGTAATATTTTTTAAAACGGCTTCGTTAAAATAATGAATCTACACTCGCATACAATTTCAAGCCTATAAACTAAATAGTTTCTGATCAAATGTTCTAAGCAATAACTGGCCGTATAGGCTATTCCGGCTCCCCTAATTTCAATCTAATGTATCTTAATATAATGTATCTAATGTAATCTAATGTATAAGAGGACAAGACATAATCAACTTTAGGAACAATAGTAGAGAAAATAATGAAATAAAATTTACATTTAATGTAAAAATAATATTTGTTGACTCGAATTTCCTGAACTGTAAGGTCATATGTGTGAAAACCCAAACTGCACCCGCACTCCGACACCACGACACTACCACTTAACACCCCCACCCCTACCACCAAATCCACCTCCACTTGAACTCCTCTGCCCGCTACAACCCCCTACTTCACTTTGGCATTGACATAGCACATCATTGTAACAACTTCACTATAACACCAATACAACAGCATCACTACAACAAACCGCCATGGCAGCACCACAACTGCATCATCATCACCGTTCAACCGCCTTCTTCTTTTATCAACTTCTGATGCCTTGGAGCTTAATGTAGTATATAGAAATCAATGTTCGTTTGTATTTTATGCGTTGCTCTACCATTTATCCGATTGTAAAAACTTAATCAATTTATTACTTGCATTTGCGTGCGAGCATAGTAGAATGGGAATATGTGTATGTTTGTCCCACTTAGAAACGCTTTGATGATTTTATGTGCTTATGCTGACTTAAGTGCCCCTGAACAGACGCTCCACGCAACCCGCCGCACTCTCAAGTATTAAGCACGTTTTCCTGCATATTCTTCCCCTGCAATTATCAAATATCGCCCGGAATTATTACTTAAACGTTGTCTCGGACAAATAAATCAAATTTATCCAAGACAGTGTCGTAGGGAACGCATGCCCAAAGTTGAGGGAGAACTTTTTAACAAAAGAATATTTGACAACCATATCCACACCAAGACGTAGTTTAATACACATACGAGAAAGTCTTTCATCTATTAAAATTTTTGCAGAGCGTAGTGTAAAACGTGATTAATAATAACGTTACCAGCTACCGTATGAAGTGTAATAATACATTGCAATAGTGACGCATAGTCGGGTCCACTAGTTACAAATAGAAATCAATGCACCTATACATTTTCACTTGTGCACTATATGCACTTGTGCACTTGAAAAGATGTACATGGAATATTGTATGTCACCTGTATTGATTTTCAAGCAAATTTAAGTTCAGTAAAAGGGTTTTTGAAGGGGGTTTATTAAAAGAAGTTTTTGAATAACGGTCCATGTGGTAATTTATACCTCATAAAATCACTAATAGTCACATTTATAAACATTGAAAGTGATATTCATAAGCTCATGAACGGTGTAGTAATTATATCCTGCAATAGAAAAAAATTTTTTAAATTTTTTATTTTTTTGGGAAGAAAATCGTTTAATTAAAATATTTATTTTAAAAAGATTAGACGGGGAAAACCAAGATTAACAGATGGTGTTCAGCCAACCAATGAATAGTTTCCTTTTCAAATTTGGTGGGGTTTAAATGACCGGTATTTATTTATTTATCGTAGGGTTTTTTTGGGTGGAGATGCCTGTGGGCAGTTTTTTCCCGGGGCACCTGTGTTCAACCCAGGCTTTACAAACCCCACCCGAGGGGTCTGGGGACTTTATCTGGGAGGGGCCCCCGGGGATCCCAATTGCGCCTGAGTTTTCCCTTTTATTTTCTCCGCCAGATGTGGGCCCCCAAACCCAATCCGAACCATCTTTGGGGAGAAAGGGGGATCTCGAAAAGGGCGGTCGGGGGGATTTAATTTGCCCATCCGGGGGTTTTTTAACCCCACAAGGGGCATCTGGGTTTTCCCCCTTCGAAAATCCCCTGGGCCGGGATAAACCCCGGTGACGGGTGCCTCTGTCCGAATGAATATAAACAAAAAAATAAAAGCATCAGAAAATTCTCTAAAGAGCTTAAAATTTTAAAATAAGGGGAAATAATTTTAAAAATTTGTTAATTTTGGTAAACCGGAAGAAATTTGAGAAATAATCATAATAGAATGGGAACATAAAAAATACAAAGTAATGAAATATCTGTTAAATCCAACCAGTTTACAAACTTTTAAATGTTTTACCCAAAAATTAAAGAATAAAATAAACACTCGGAACTTTCCAACTTTCCCTTTCTTCCCTTTTTTTTATTTCCCATCCCTTTTCTCACTTTATCCAAAAAGGGCCTTTTCCCTTCCCGGGGTTTTGAAATCTCTAAAACGGGGACATAATTTTGAGGGTACTCACCCCTAGTATCAAAGATATTTTTGGAAATCTCACTAAAAAGAAAGTCTCCCTTCTTGTTCTGGGGGGCTGAACCAAAAACAAAATTTAAAAAATTTTTAAATTTTAAAATTTTAATTTTTAATTGAATTGTTTTTTTATTTTTATTTGTGTTTAAATTTTTAATTAACCAATGTTATAATTGAGATAGAAAGGTTTTTAAAATCAATGTGGTAATTTTATAATTTGGTATTTAAATTTAAATAACAAAATCTCAATTAAGAAATCTCATATAATGTTGATTTTTCAGTGTCTCAAGATGGGGAATGACCTCTCTGAAACATTATGCTAAACCTTTGAAGATTATAATGAAAGACAGTAAAATTAAATAAATGTTTAATATGTGGTTTTAAAAATGATCTCAAGTTTTTATAGGGTTTTTTAAATGGAACTTTAAAATATCAAAAAAAATAAAGTTCCAAACTTTTAAATTAATGTTAAATATCAAACCTATTGCCCTTCAAATGAAAAATTTTTTAAATTTTGGTCCCACCCTTTTAAAAAAAAGAAAATTGAAAAATTTTTAATTTCGCAGTAATATGAAAAGGAACTGACCATGCATTTGCCTTGAGATAAAAAAGCACAAAATTTTTCCCGGTTTATCAATTGAAGATTGTCGTCCTTTTTGAATTTTTAAAATGGACGCCCCGGGTTTTTTAAATAAAAAAAGGTATCAAAATTTATGGGATCTCAAATCAGAGATATGAAAAATCAAATAACTTTCAATATAAAAATTTAATTTTTGATAAACAATTTTTTTTTTTTTTCCTGATGCGATTGCAAAGCAGTTTGGGAAAAAACAAAGAGAATTAAATTTTACAAAAGGTTTTAAGGACGGTCGAGGCGCCAAAACAAAGGGGGAAAAATGCCCCGACATACAAAATTTAAATTTCAGTCGCCCCCTTAAAAGAACCATTTTAAGGGGGAAAAAAATTAAACAAAAACCCTTTTAACAGGGGGAATATTTAACTTAGAACCCATCTACAAAACCCGGCTAGACATACAAAAATATTGTTATAATCCCCTTTGAATGCCCACTTTGGGACGAGGAAAAGGAAAGTATATAAAAAATTTTCAAAAAAACCCGCATTTACCTTCTTTCTCCAAAAAATTTTGGGGGGAAAAAGAACTCCCTGACCCATGGAACCAATTTGTAGGAGTGCAAAAACCCCAAAATTTTGAAAATTTTTTTATCCCTTTTCAAAACCATAAAAACATGGGAAAATGCAGGTTTAAAAAGGAGTGGGGAAACATGAGCGCCTCCCCGCTGCTCGCTGAAAAAATTTTTCCCGGGGGACACGAGGCCGATCAGCGTCCCGCATAAATTTCAGCATAAAACCCACCGGGGGTGCCGGGGGAACCCGCCCAGCCGACCTTTTCCCCGGCTGGGGGGCCCGGAGTTGCAAAAAAGGGTCCGGTTCGCCCCGGGGTTTGGCAAAGCTTTAGTAGTCTCCTGTGCTGAAGGGCCGGGCCGACTTATATTTAGGGGAGCATTTTTCCATAAATTCCAAAAGTACAAGTCCCGTCTTATTTGGGCGGGAAACCGAACTTTTAACAATATTTTAAAGAAAAGTGAAATTACCCGAAATTTCCACAAAAATTGGGAGGCCCGGAATAATAAATAAACATTTGTAGTGAATGATTGCAAACAATATAAAAATTAGTAAATCAAAATTTCGTAAGAGTTCCTTTTCAAGCCCAAAATTAACAATTAAATACATTTATGACCCAATTTCATTAAATTTTTTTCCCCAAAGGGAACCAAAAAAAAAAATAACCCATGGCTCGGGGGCTTTATTGAAATGAGAAAAAAATTTTTTGGGGGTCAAAATTTTGATCTGATCTTTTTGGGGGAAACTAAAAACTATCTCGGTAAAAAAAAAATTAAAAACATCTTTTACAAAAAAATTTCCATAAAAGATTTGATATACATTCCATTAAAGGGAAATGAGAAAAATTTAAAAGTTACCCTTGACGGTTGAAAAAAAGAAATGAGAGCGCGTGCAAAAACGCATTTTTTATAAAAGGGAAGGGGAAACACAAGGGAAAGGGTTTAAACGGGGGAAAAAGGGATCGAAAATTTAACCCCTTGCCAAAATACGTGGGGCCTGCAGGGGAAAGGGCCCTTTGACACCTAAAATGCAAAGGGAAACCCCTTGGGGAGGCCCGGCCCCAAAAAAGGTTTTGGGAATATAGTTTAAAAATTTCAAATTGACCAGAAAAAAAAACTAAGCCGGGAAAAATGGGGGAAAAAAGTCCTAAATTTGATGTAGAGGGATTTTGATAGAAGAACTGGAACAAGGGTTTCCCTCTTAAAAATAAACCCTTTTTTGAAATGAAAAAAAATTGTTGCATAAAAAAAGGAATTTTTTTCCTCAGATCACACTGAGGAAAAAATTTAGCTGTTATTTAACAAAACCCGGGTTTTTAAAAACCCTTTTTTCCCCCCAAAAGAGATCACATTTCCCAACGGGGGGGCCCCCTTTTAAAATTTGGTTAAAAATAATTCATAGGGAACCATACTGCCAAATTATATAAAAAATTTTAAAAATAAGGGGGATGTGTTTTTTTTCCAGATGGTTTTTGGGATGTTTGGGATGGTTTATTGAAGGTTTTCCATCACAAAACAGGGAATTAGGCATTTAAAATTTTCCCAAAATTTAAACTTTGGGGGAACTAGGAACAGGGGTTAACCCGTCCCCGTGGAATGCGTCCCCAAACCCCTTTTTAAGGAAACTACGCGGGGGGAGACACCTCAAAAGGTTATCGGCGTCCTAAAAAGGGGAAGGGAAGAGGGCGGGATCTTCGGCGGGAGTGATTACACCCCTGGGGGAAGTTTTCAACTTGACTATCCGAACTCGATAGCCCCTTTTGGGAAAACCCAGATTTTCCCCAGAGGCCGGGATGAGAGGTGGGGTTTCCCCTTTTTCAAAAATGCCCAGCTGTCCCCCCCAGGCCCGGGGCTGGGGGCCCCACTTGGCCCTTCGAGCGGGTTTAGATTTTCACACCCAAACTCCCTTAAAAAGGGGCCCTTCGTAAAACCTGAAACATTAAAGACAAGGGAAAAAAGGGGGAGGGCAGAATGTTAAATTTACCAAAAAGTGAGCGGGAGAAATTTTTTTCCAAAATCTAAGCTGGAGAAACGGGTTTTTTGGAATTAAGTATAACTTTTTCCTTTGAATTAGAGTGGAAAATTTTTAAATGGAAGATTGGAAATTTAAATTTTTGATTTACAAAAGGACTTGATATTTTGAATTTTTATTTTTAAAAGGATCCAAAGGGGGAAACCCAAATGAACTAAACAAAATTTAAAATTATGGATCTAATTGAACACGTTTAGACATCCCCTTTTTCCTTTTAAAATTGATAATGAAATTTTTCCCCCACTTTTGATTAAAAGTTTCCAGCAGACCCTTTCCCTTGAGTCTAATTTTAAAATGAAACTGTCACAAATTTTTGGTTTGATTAAAAAAGGTTGAAATTTTTCAAAGTTATCTTTTCAGTTTATCAAAATTCTCCCCAAAATTTTTTGGAATGAGTGCTTTTATTTAAACCCTTGAACTGTCTAATCCCCCTCCCTTTTGAAATTTTAATTTTAAAAGGGATTTTGTTTTGTTTGAAAAAAAGGGGTTATAATTTTCGGGGGAGACTTTTGCCCATCCTTTAATTTTTATTGTAAACCCCCTTTTTTCCCCACTTATTTTCCAAATTTCCCTGAATTTCCCCAAGTTACGCTTTTTGTAAAAAAAAGTTGCAAAATATTGAAAAAATTTTTCCCCAAAGCATTAAATGTACCCAAATGGTTTTTTTTAATCCCGTTCGGGTTTTTGGTAGGAAATTTATTTTCCCGGATTTTGGAATTCCAAAACACGTCGGCCCCTTAAAAGATATCAACTGGCGCCCCCAGGATTTTCAGGCCCCAACCCTTTACTTCTCGGGGTTTTTGCGGGGAGATAAAGGGGAAGGGGAAAGTTATCGGTGGGCATTTACCACGAGGTCCCATTAAAACGGGAAAAATTTTGACGGGGGCCAAATGACAAGGAATTTGATTTTGGGATTTGAAGGTCCCACGACTGGCAAGGCAAAGGTTTTAAACCTTTTATTTTTTTCACTGATTTTTGCACCGAGAATGCGGTACCTTGCCGGACCCCCTTTTAAAAATTTAAATTTTCCCGGGTTCTTAAATGATCCCGGAACGGTGGACAAGGCCTGAAGAAAAATTGGGATTAACCCCTGACTTTTTCGCACCCTGGGGCCCTTTAAATTTTCCTTTTTTAAAACCCGTTTTTTCCAAAATTTTTCCCTGACAAAATTTTCTGTAAAAGCGTGGTGTTTTATTGCATTTATTAAAATCGCCGCACAAGTAAACCAGCCGGGGCCTTTTAAGACGAAAAAAATGGTTTTTTTTGAGAATAATTTTCATCATTTTGGGTTTTTTTCAAGAAATAATTTGACTTTTGAGATTTTTAACCTTTGTACAAATTAATCATAATGATCAGAAAAAAATTTTGTTTAGGCATTTTGGGTGCCCTTTTCCTTACCCCCTTCAATGGCAGCCACGGGCAAGGACGGGCCCTACCCTTCAAGAACGTATATAAGCCAAAGATTAAAAGCTTTTTTAACGAAGGGGCCCCCCTTTTCCTACGTTTTTTCCTTTCCCCCCCTTTGGTAAATAAAAAAGACGGGGAAGAACCAACATTCACTGGTTCTTTGAGAACTTTTTAAGAACAAACTGCCTATAACCCAACTAAAATAAACGACTATTATTCTTTTAATATTAAAATTAAATAAAGATGAAAAAATTTTATGTTTGGGGAGCTTGGGGTTTCGACTTTTTTTAAGAATGCAAAATTGTTTTGGCAACTTTCCATAATGGGAAACCCCGCAATCAGTTTTCAGCCCCACCAGTAAGAAAAAGATTGTAAAAAGTTTTTTTCAATTTCGGGCGGTGGGGAAAATTTACCAAATTTGGGAAAAAAGAAAAAAAATGCCCCCCACTGGAATCAAAGGAAAAAAATTTTCAAAACAGGTAGGCGGGGGCAGAAATGTGAATACAGGGGGCTTGGGCTTTAACCCGTCTTTTTCCCCATTCAGGGCATCTACGCGGGACGGGGTATAACAAAAAATGCCCCTTTTTTTTCCCAGGGGAACGGAGAATCGCAAAAGGGGGGTGCCTGAGGGTACCCAGACCAGCCGGGGTCGAGGCCATCCAAGACCGGCGGGAAAACCCAAACTCGGTTGCGCTGGGACAACATTTCCCCAATGAGGTCCAAAAGATGAAAAATTTTTGAATATTTTGGGCCCTCCTCTCCTCACAAAAGCACGCCCAATTTTCCCGAACCACATTTAAAAACCCAGATTCTAGTTTGAACCGGGGTTTTTTGTGAAAACCCCCGCCTATGTTGAAAAATTTTCGGGGTGGGAGTCCATAATAGCCCTTTCTCCGCAACGGGTCGATGCAAAAGAAGGTTTAAAAGCTTCTGTCTGAGTTTAAAATTTTCCTGACAGGGGCCCCAAGTTAGACATTTAAATTTTATAAACCCAAAGAAATAAAAAAAGTTCAAGAGAAACCCTAAAAAGAAAAATTTAAAAAAACACGGGGGAATCGAAACCTTTAAACAACGTAAAAACAAAAAATTGGGAAAAAATTTAAATTTAAGCTGAAAAAAAAATACAAAAGTAAAAAAGTTATTGTTCCTAAATTTGGGACCCTTTTTCCTGTCAGGTCGTCCCTTTTTTTAAATATCAAATTTCTGAATTTTTTATTTAATGAAATTTATTTAATTTTTATCCCATTGTTGAAAAAGGAAATTGATAAATTAAAATTTTCCAATGAAGGGAACGACCTTTTACTCTCTTGAGATAATTAAAAAAAACAAAAAGTCTTTTAAGAAATTGAAGTTTTGTGTCACATTTGGGAACTTTCAAATGATTTCCCATTTTTAATAAAAAGGTATCAAACCCCCTTTATGGGACCTCAAACGGGGAGTTTGAAATCAAATAATTCTAAAATAAACATTATTAGATAAAACTTTATATATTTTTTTTCGATTTTCCCGGTTGGCAGCTATGGAAAACAGAAAATTATAACTAAAAGAAAAAAGAAGGTTTTGGGTCAACTTTAATAAAAAAAAGGCGTAAAAACCCACAAAATTTAAAATGATTTAATGCCCTTGAAAGAACTATTTTAGGGGGGAAGCTGAAAATTAAAAACAAAAACCTTTGTAAAAAAAGGGTGAAACTCAACCAGTAGGCACCTACAAATATCAAACAAAAGAAAATTGTTTTATAATCTCCCTTTTGAATCCCCATTTTAGGACGAGAATAGAAACGTATATAAAAAAAATTTTTAAAAAGGGGTATTTGGGCCTTTTTTCCAAAATTTGTAAAAAACCAGAACTACGAAATTTTAATGGAACCAATTTTTGTGGAGTGAAAAACAAAAATTTTTTGAAAGGGATTTTTTTTCCCTTTTCGAAACCCATAAAACATAGAATGCAGAAGTTTAGATAAGGAGGGGCGGTACATGAGGCCCCCCCGCTCCCTGCTGAACAAAACTGTTCCTGACAAGCGGGATCAGGGGCCGGGCCGGTCAGCACGTGGACCCCAGGTGGCCGGTTAGCTGGCCCCCCGACCTCTTTGCCGGGGCCGTGGATGTTGGGCAGGGCCCTGGTTGAGCTACCGGGCCGGCAACCCCTTAGTAGTCCCCGGTCCCGAATGGGGCCCAAAGGGTTGACTTATCCCCGGGGCATTTTTCCAAAAATTTCCGGCGGCCAAGTCCCGTTTTCCTTTATGGGGGAACTGCAAACAAAAATCTATGGGAAAGGGGAAAATTTACCACCCACCCAATCAGGGGTTAAAATTTTACATAAACATAAATTTTAGTGAATGAGCTGCAAACAAAAAAAATTTTTAAAATCATTAAATTTCAAAGTAAGAGTTCATCGTCCAAATAAACCCATTAAATACATTTATCCCTTTTCATTAAAATTGTTTGTCAAAAGGGAACTAAAAAAAAAAACTTTGGTCATTTTTTTAAGAAAAAAAAAATTTTTTTAAATTTCAAAATTTTTGATCTGTTTCTATTGTAAGAAAACCAAAAACCATCTCGCAAAAAAAAATTAAAAAACCTTTTAACAAATAAAATAAAATTTTTGATTTACATAACACTCGAAGGACCCGGGCCTATGGAAGAAAAAAAACCCACGCCACTGACGCACCCAAAACAAGAGAATGGGGCCCGGGCGCGAAAACGCACGCCTATAGGGGGGAAAAGGGCCAAAGGAAGGGGGTTAAACAGTGGGGAAATGGACCCAAATAAACCCCTCAAAAGAATTTTGGTAGCCCCGGCATGGACCCTCTTAATTTCCCGTGTGTTTAAAAGGGAACCTGTGAGGTTAAAGCACTGTAGGTGCTCCCTAGAAACATTGAAATATTTAAAAGACCAGAAAAATCAAACCCAAGCTCAGAGGGGGAAATGAGGTAAAAAAAAGTCCAAATTTAGTAGAGGGTTTTTGATAGAAGAACTTTAAAAAGGGTTCTTTATAATAAAAAAACCCCGGAAAGGGAAAAAAATTGTTGATAAAAAAAGGAATTTTTTCAGATCAAATTTTTGAGGAAAACTTAGCTTTATAAAACTTTTAAAAACCTTTCCCATCCATGAGATCACAGTTCAATTGTAAAGATTCCCTTTTTAAAGTTTTTTTTAAGGTTAAAAATATTTTTCTATGGTAAAACTGTTTAATTATAAAAACTTTAAAAATAAGGGATGTGTTTTCTTTTCCAGATGGTCTTGGGATGAGATGGTTCATTAAGGCTTCAATAAAAACCGGAACTGTGGCATTTTAAATTTTCCAAATTTAATATGGGGGGGAAACTGGGGGAGAAAGGTTTAACTGGGCCACGGAATGCGCCCACTAACCCCATTACAGGAAATCACGTGAGGGGGAGAGGCACTCTCACGGGTTTCCCCCAATGTCCCAGAAAAAGGGGAAGGGGCAGATTTTGGCAAAGAGTGATTACACCCTGCGGTTTAGTTTGATATCCGAACTCGATAGTGGGTCCGGGGGATTCCATCCCCCCAGGGGGCCCGGATGAGAGGGGGGAGGTTTTCCACTCACGACCATTGTCCCATTTTAGGTCCGGGCTTGCCCATTTGGCCCGGGGTCTGCAGTTTTAGATATTCAGCACTCCCCCGGGCCCCAAAAAGGGGCCCTTTGGGCCTTTTAAGCCTGGAAACAAAAAGACCAAATGGTAGGGGGGGAGGTGAGCCAAGGGGGAGTTGTTTCAAGAAAAAAGTGAGGGGAGAAAGGGGTTTTGCCAAATCAAAAGTCAGGGAGAGGTTTTTTAAATTTAAAAAATCATTCCTTTTTAAATTAGAGGGGAACATTTTCAATGGAAAGATTGAAAAATTTTTTTTTCAAAAAGGGGACTTATAATTTACTTTTTTATTGCTTTAGTAAGATGATCCAAAAGGGGAATCGAAAGAATCTAAACGTTTTGGGGGAATATGGATCTAACTGAACACTTGTTTTTAAAATTGATACCCCTTTTTTTTTATATTGATTTTTGAGTTACCCCACTTTTTGTTTAAAAATTTTTTCCTAGCAGAGCTTTCCTTGAGTGCTGAATTTTAAAAAAAATAAAAAAACCTCACTTAAATTTTTTGGGCCCCAAGTTTAAAGTGTAAAATATTTATTGCAATAAACCCCCATCTTTAGTTTATCAAAATATTCCCCCAAAATTTGGTAATGAGGCTTTTATTTTTTTTCCTTGGGAACGGGTTTCAATTTACCAGTTTTTTAAATTTTAAAAGGTTTAAACGGGACTTGTTAAATGATTTTGTTGACAAAAGGTTGATAATTTTCTGGGAGCACTTTTTTTCCCCTTTTGGGAAACTCCCATTGTGACACCTTTTTCCCCACTGGGGTTTTCCTTAAATCCTAGAATTTCCCCAGTTCCCTTTTCCGAAAAAAGTTGCAAATTGATCTTTAAAAAAAATTTTTTATGGTCCCGGTTACAAATCCAAACGGTTTTAATGTCGTTCAGGCATTTCGTACGCGGAATTTTATTTTCGGATCTTAACCCAAAAAACGTCGGCGCCTAATGTTTTAAATGGGGCCGCTACGTGAAATTTAGGGTCCGAAAACTTTAAAACTCAGGGGTTTTGGGAGGGTCAAGAGATGGGGAAATCGGTCGGGATTCTTACCACGAACCCTTTTAAAAAAGTTAAAATTAAAGAGGGGGCCCACAAAAATGATTTTTAAAAAAGAAAAAAACAAGACCCCGGGAAAAGCAAGTTGAAGAGTGTTGGGGTTTTAATTTTTAGTTTCTTCCAATTTCCGTAATCAGAGAAAAGCGCCCCGTTGCCCAAAGGGGGGCCTGAAAAAAAACTATTTTCCCCCTCACCATACCCCAACGGGGGACAGCACGGCTTTCAGCAAAAATTTTGGGTTAACGCGCGGACCCGCACCCCCCCCGGGCCCCGGGGCCCCCTTCACAAAGCCGTTTGTTCCACATTTATTCGGGCCAAATTCCTTTCAAAAGCGCGTGGTTTTTTAATTCAAACACGACCTTTGCCGCAAAAGGGTAAAATGCCCCCTTTGGGACGTAAAAAAGTTTTTTTTTTGACGAAAAGGGATCATCATGTTGACTTTTAAAAAATCTAATTTTTGGGGATTGGGAAAACCCTTTTCACAAAACACCCTCACATGATTGAAAAAAAATTTTTGCTTCAGGTTACTGGCCCGGGGGCCCCCTTTTTTCCTTCATCGGAGCCACGTTTGGGGCGACGTGGCCCTAGCCCCAAAAAACGTAAATGTTTTTAAGAGTTTATACCCTGTTTGCACCAAAGGGCCCCCCGTTCTATGCATTTGTTCAACTTTAAAACAAAGAAAAATCTAAAGGGAAACCCCCATTCTACTGGTTTTTTGAGAACTTTTAGAGCACGGCAATTTCGTTTGAAGTGATCCCAAAAACCCCCAAAAAACGACAGCTGAGGTTTGTGCCCTATTTTAAAATTTAAAAAAAGATTTAAAATAATTTTTTTTTTGGGGGCTTAGGTTTTTGGGGGCTGTTTTAAGAAAAGCGAATTGTTTAAACTTTCCGCATAGGTCAATCGGGGTTTTTGAAAATAAAGGGGATAAGATTGCAGGAAATTTTAAATTTGGCAAAAAATTTCCTAAAATTGAATAAAGAAAAATGTCCCAATTGGGAAACATTGCTGAAAAGAAGGAATTTTAAAAAAGGGGGCCAGGATGGGAAAGTCGGGAAAACAAGTTGGTGCTTTGGGGAAAAATTGCCCTTTCCCCACCCCCAAATGGCACTGGGCGCGAGACGCGGTATAAAGGAAAAAGCCGCCCCGTTTTTTCCAGGCGGAACGGATTTGAATCCCAAAAGGGGGCCCGAGCCGGTACGTTTAGACCAGCCCGCGGTCGAGCTGGCCCCAAGACCGGGGGGAAACTAAACTCGGTTGCGCCGGGCAGACGGCCTTTCCCCTTTTTTCCCTTCAAAGTGCGGTTTTTAAACAAGGGGAAAAACCCATTTTGAAATCAGCTTTGCCTTTTGGGTCTCCCTAAAAGCACGCAAACTTTAATTTTTGGAACTACGCTGTACTTTCAAAATCAGATTCTGTTTTAACCTGTAATTTTGTACAAAACCGTTTATGTTTAGGAAAAAATTTAAAGGGGGGACGTCCTTTTTAAAAAGCCCTCTTCTCCGAATAAAGATGGGGGAAAAGGCCCGCAAAGCTTTTTCGTCCGGGGGTTTCCACACCCGGGCAGGGGGGCCAAAGGGCATGCCAAATTTATGAATAAACAAAATAAAGAAAAAGGGAAAAAGTAAAACCAGAAGACAAATAAAATTAAAAACAAAAAGGGGGTGAACTCGTGAAAACCCTTACAACGTAGAACAAATCATTGAAAAAAATTTAAAGTTGAAAAAAAATACAAAATTTGTTTCAAGTTATTGATTTTCCCTGTTGGGTCCTTTTTCCTGTCAGGTCGCCAGTTTGGGAAATAAAACCCCTTTTTGGAACTCTTTTTTTTTAATGACAATTTATTTAATATCGCCGCCGTTGAAAAAAGACATTGAAAATTTAATTTTTTTAAAATGAAGGGAAATGACCCCGATTTTTTATGAGATAAATTGCAAAATTTAAAACAAAGCTTTTAAGCTATCAAATTTGAAGACACTTACATTTAAAATTTTCAAATGGGCGGAAACCCGGTTTTTAATGAAAAAAAATAACTTTTGGGGTTCAAATCAGGAGGACAACAAATAATTTTCCCCCTTTTAATTTTCTTATTGATAAACAATTTTTTAAAATATTTTTTTCCTGATTTCAGGTGAAAACAGCTAGGAAAAGGGAGAAAATTTTAAAATAAACAGAATGAAGGGGGGTGAGGCCCTCCACATAAAACAAAACAAAAAAGCGCCCACATTTAAAAATTAAAACCCGTCGACTCTTGAAAGAAAACCACTTTTGGGGGAAAGTTTAAAAATTTAAACAAAACCCTGTAACAGGTGAAACCAACTTAAAGGGATCTAAAATCGCGCCATAAAGAAATATGGGGGCATAATCTACCTTTTTAATGCTTACTTTAGGGCGAGGTGATAGGGAAAGATATAAAAAAATTGAAAGAAACCGATTTGGTTTTTTTCCAAAACATTTTTGGAAAAAGAACTTAGCATGAGCCATGGAACCAACTGTGGAGTGCATAATACCAAAATTTTTTAAAAGGGTTTCTTATTTTACCTTTTTTAAAATACAACATAGGGAAAGCAGGAAAATTTGAAAGCGAGAGTGGCGGTACATGAGCGCCTGCCTGCTGCTCGTTTAACAAAATTTCCTAGACACGATTTATCAGCGTGCCCATACAAGGTCGCACGGGCCACCCGCTGCGCCGGGAATGAGCCCAGCCGACCCCCTGCCGGCGTACGGAGTTGCAAAAGGGGGCGGGTTTGAGCTACCGACGGGGGGCAAAACCTTTCCCCTCTCCGAGCCGAACCCGGCCGACTTATACTGGGAGCACCTTTCCAAAAACCCAAAAAGGGGCCAATGTTGCCCTTTTGGGGGAACTGCAAAAAAACATTTTAAAAGGCAAGGAAATTAGCCCACCCCACACCAATCAGAGGTCCCTTAAAATAAAATAACATTTGTAGGAATGACCAAAAAAACATAAACATTGTAAACCCCAAATTTCGGGAAAACCCCCCCAGTTCCAAACAAACATTAAATAATTGGGACTCACTTTATTAATTTCTTTTTTTCAAAGGGAACCAAAAAAAAACAAAAACTATGGCTCAGGCTTTACCGAGAAATGAGAAAAAATTATTTTAGTCTTCATTTTATCTGATTTTATTGTAAAACCAAAATACTATTCGGCAAGAAAAAAAAATTAAAAAAACCATTTACAAAAAATACTATATAAAGAGATATTAAGACTTGAAGGAGCCGGGTCATGAAAGAAAACCAAAACTACGCCACTGGGCGCAGCCAAAAAATAAGAGAATGGGGGTCAAAAAAACGACGCTTTATATAGGGGTTTGTGAAGGGGGAAAAGCCATGGGGGGTTTAAAAAGTGGGGAAGGATAATTTAACCCTTCCAAAGAAAAACAAGGGTAGCGCCTGAGGGAGCGACCCTCTTTACACCCCGGGGTGCCAGGAACCTTTAGGTTCAAGGGACTGTAGGGGTCGAAATAGCTTTTAAAAAATTTCAAATTGGGGGGAAAATCAAACTTAAGTTTCAGAGGTAAAGGGTCAAAAAGTCCTAAATTTTATGTAGATGCTGGGTTTTGATAAAAAACTTTGGGAGGACAAGGGTTTTTTATAATAAAAAAACCTTTTTTTGAAATGAGAAAAAATTTTAAAAAATGGGAATTTTTTCAAAATCCCCTGAGGAAAACTAAGTTAAAAAAAAATCTCCAGGTTTAAAAACCTTTCATGGGTAAGATCCCGTTCAACTTTAAAATATTTCCTTTTTAAAAAGTATTTTAATTTAAAAAATTTTTATGGAAAATTTCTGTTTAATTTTATAAATAAACCCTTAAAATAAGATGTGTTTTTTTCCCGATTTTTCTAGGTGATTGATGGTTTTTATGTACATCACAAAAAAACAGTGAACTGTAGGCACTTAAAACAAATTTAAAATATATTTTAAAAAAGTTAATATAAACTGATATTTAAAATTTTCCCATTTTGATAATCAAAATTACTTGTTTATTTAATTCAAGTACAATTTTAAAAAGAATGGGGGAAATGATAAAATTGTAAATAGGGAAAACTTGTAAAAATACCACACAAACACACCCAAAAAACCAAAAATTTTTAAGGGGGATATAATCAAAAAATCCAAAAAAAGACGGGGGTATTTAAAGTTATAAAAGAAAATAAAAAAAAATAAAACAAAAATTAAGGGGGTGAAATATCAAAAGAGAAATAAATAGAATTTTTGTTCCAAGGGAACCAAAAGTTTTTCTTTTTCACCTTTATTTAAAAAAGTGAAAAATTGTAATTGTGGGTGGGAAAAAGGGGAATTTTTTTACAACCTTGGGGAGGGAACCCCCAAAGGAAAAAAAGGATGAATGTTTTCCCTAAGGGGGTAAATTGTTCCCAAATATGATTTGCCCGAACCTAAGGGTTTTTGGGTCTTGAAATGAAAAAACTTTTAAAAAATCGCCCATTTTTCCCTTTTAATGCTAGGGCCCGTCTCATCCGATTTTCCCCAAAAAGGATATTTTGATCGAATTAAAATCAGGAATCCAATTTTAAATAGATATTTTTATTTTGGGGGACATGAAGTCTGAAATTTTTTAACTTTTTTTAAAAGGCCATTTTAATTAAATTTTGTCCCGAAGGGAAAAACGTCGGGGAATGGACCTTCTTTCTGCAACTTGAGAACGGATGGCAACCGGAAAAAAAAGTCCTATTTATCAAAGGTAACCCACCACTTTAAACTTGGGGAAAATTTGTAGATTTTTAAATTTAAATTTTTTGAATTTTCGGAACATTTTTCCCCTCGAGAACAATTTTAAAGGTTAAAAGGGAGAATAAAAACCCAGGTTTTTACGTTTTGAGCCGCCTCACGAATGCCGTTTTGGAAAGACGGGGCCCTGGAAAACCCCTCGACTGACCAAAAACAAAGGGGGATTTCTTTTGGGAATTTTAAAAAAGAATTTGTTTTTCCAATTGGAAGTCCATTTTCGTCGGTCGGGCGTTTAACTGCTTTTTATCACCCCCCAAGGGGGGTCCCCAGGAGCCGCCCCCCAACTCGGTCTCTCTGGTCGGGCCCGGGATTATCCCGGGAGGACGGCGGCAGGAGCAGGGGGGTTTAGTCATTTTTCTCGGGGCGAAAAACCGCTGCCTTTCACCCCCCGGCCCACCTCGCACCCCTTTTACGCCTGCTCCAAAAAGGGGGGGTACTTCGCCCCAACCCGGCTTTGTCTGTTTTTTTGCGACCAGGGCCTTGACCCGCAAAAGAAAACCCAAGAAATTAAATTTTTTTGGGTTTATAGGGGTTTTAACAAAATGCAAAGACCAAAAAGGTTGGTCCGGTTTTGAAATTTTTAAATATTCTCGTTTTATGGGAAAGGTGGGTTTTGGAACCATATGGGATGGGGAGAAGACCCCTTTGAAAGGGAATTTAGGAAGGAAAAGTTTCAGTTTACATTGTTTCATCAACATCGGGATCACTTTCATTACTTCCCTTTTTAAGGGGAAGAAGTTTGCATTTTTGATAATTAAATTTTTCAAATAAAACTTTTAAATAACAGCAAAAATTTTTGGTTTAAAAAACGTTAGAGGGAAAACATTTTTAAAAGGGCCTGTAATCAAAATTAAAAATGAATTAAAAAAACTTTTTTCTAAAAACAGAAATTTACTTCTTTAAAAGGAAAAAAGTTTAAATTTAAACTTTAAAAAGAAAAAATTTAAATTTCTTTCCCGATATTTTAGATTTTCCAAAAACAAAACCAAACTTCCTTGGGGATAGTACTGTAAAATTTAATTTGGTTATTTTTACCCTGGGTGTTTCATGAAAAAGGGGCCCGTTTATTAATGTTTTCATGACTCAACCCCAAAACCAAGGGAAATTTTCACGGGGTATAAATTTTATTAAATTGAATGTCAAAAATAATTAGAGGGTTTTAAAGTTTAAAAAAAATTTGTCGGGAAAGATTCCCTCGGGGCCCGGGTTTTGTTTTTTAATAAAGGTAAAAACTTTTTTCCCAAAAACGGTATACCAAAATATTTATTTGGTAATGTAAAAAGATACTTTTCCCCCCATTTATTAAAAAATTTTAAACCCCCAAAACGTTAAGAAAATTTATCCTAGCATACCCGTTTTGGGCAAACAATGAACTTATCCCCTTTTTTCACGCACACCCAATTTCAATAAAAAAATACTTTTTTTAAATTTTTTGTTTTTTGAAAGTTTGGAAAACATTTTCAAAATTTGGTTTTATTAACCCAAATTTTTCTTTTCCCTTTTTTCCCCAAACTAAAAAGAAAGTTTAAAGTAGTTTAAGAACTTTCAGTGATTTTTTAAATAGAAAAATAAAGGTTTACAATTTTTTTGTTTCCTTTTAAAGTTATTAATTGTTTTATTTTCGTTTTTACATTACATAAAGTAATTTAATTGTAATTTGGGAAAGGTTTAAAAATATTTTTATGGTCAGAAAATTTTAGAAAAAGGGAAAAGAGGGAAACCCTCTTTCAAATTTAAAACCCTCCCACATCAATCATTCTTATACCAATGCAAATACAAAACAAATAGGGGCATTTTTGGGACAAAGAAAATTTATAAACATTAAAAATACTTGTTAAAATTGGGTAATAGACTGTGAACGGAAACTAAAAAGGAAAAAGGAGGGAAAAAAAAAGGGGAAATAAAGAGGCAGACTAGGGTAAATGATGTGTCCCCGTCCTGACCTTCCTTTTTTTTTGGGCCAAAAGAGGTAACCAAAGGGGCTGGTGTGCCTGTGTATTCAATTTTATTTATTTTTAAAAATTTATCAAATTTTTTAGAAATCTTTAATTATCTAATTTTTTGAATTCCCAAATTTTTTGGTTTTCCATGACTTTTTTATAATTGGGATCTTTAAAACAAATTTTTCAATGAAAAAGATATACTTTTTTAAAATTAAGGAAAAAAGGGAACCCGGGGAATTTCCTAGTTTTTAAATTTGGTATACCGCCGGGAAACTTTTTGCAAAAAATTTTAAACCTTTTGAAAAAAAACCCCATTTCATCCGGGTTAAAATTTTTTAGTTAAAGGGGCTGAGACTTTTGAACCTTTTCCCCTTTTGGTTGATCAGGTAACCAGTCACTGAATTGCCTTTAGGGCCGAGAGGTCCCGGTTAGTCCCGAAGTGACAAGATTTTACACCAGGGCAGCAAAATTGAATAGACTGTTTTGAGACCCTTTGGGCCTTTTCCATCGATAGTTTTTGTGGGTTTCCCCGACAAAACCAGGTGAATCCCCGGAGCAGTAAACAGGAAAAAGGGCCTGGACCCGTGCGACCTTTCCTTTCCCTTTTCCCCCTTTTTAACCCCACCCAAATTAAAACACCTATGCTGGGACAACCACACAGTGAGTTTTGGGGCAAAAAGGGCCTAACTAAGGGGGTTCCCGGGTGGTGGAGATATGTTGGGGGAAGGGGGAAACCCAATTTAGGTCCACAAATCTCAAAAACCCCCAAAGGGTAAAGAACACGATCTTCCTGATCAAAATCATGAAATAATTTTGGGCTTTTTAAACATAGAAGAATGAGTCTGGAAAACAAAAAAATAATCAACCAAGGGGAAAGTACTTTTGATGGGTTTTTTAAGTAGAATATTAAAAAGAAAATACAGGTGAGTCAAAAGGAAAAAAATTGAAGGCCGTGTTACGTGAGGTCCTTTCGACGCCCAAAAAGGGAAAATCAGAGGCCTTTTGTCTTGTTCATAAATGACCAAACTTTTGGGGCTTTAAAAAAAAGTTTTTTTAAAAAAGCCAAACTAGCCGAATATAAAGGCAGTGACTAAATTGAAAATTATGAAGATCAATTTTCTTGGAGATCTAGGGGTCCGATCCTTGGGATACGAGGACAAAATACATACATACATTTATTTGAACTGGGTATGATCCAATGGCAGTTAATTAACAACAATAATAATAATAATAATAATAATAATAGCAATAGTAATAGTAATAATAATAATAATAATAATAATAATAATAAAAATAATAATAATATAAAAGAGTACAGTACAAGACGAGGATGCAATAATCATATTATCACTAGTATTAAGGATTATAACAATTTTTTCAACTCTATCATGATAAACAATAATTATATGTTGGTGATACTAAAAATCAATACAAGCTACATAGATATTAGATAAATTGAATTTAAAGACAGGGCATTGATAGCATTCACTAAACTTCACTGCACTGCACTACACTACTGTTTTGCTTTGAATTAAACTGACCAGCACATCACAGCACTTAGTTACTCATTTAACATCTATTACCCTCAGCTTGTTCTAACCTATTTCTAAAACTTTGGACGCTTAGAGGAAAGGCTTTGAACGTTGCTGCATGTAAACTGTTTCAATCTCTAATTGCTCTGTTACAAAAGGGAACAAATGGTTTCCTTGTTCGAGTTTTGTGGGTGTGATCGCTTCGGCCGAAATAATTTAGTTTATCCAGTATAACTGAATTTCCTTCCAAGCTGGTTGACCTACGTACGATTTATCAAGAGCACAAAGCCTCGCTCTTGTTCTTCCCGTTTCTAGAGGTGCCCATTACTTGTTTATTGTATTGGATCTATAGGTAAACGTATTCGCTATTCTCTGTATTCTATCTAGGTTTTCTGTGTGACTTTCTGTACGGATCCGAACATGCCACTCCGTATTCCATGAGAGTGCAAACCAGCGAACGATATGCGAAGAGATTATTTATCTAATTTTGGGAGGAACACTTGAAGTTTGTTTTTTTCCGTGTTTCCGGGCGCGTCAACGGCTTTGGTCATTAGTCCCGTTAGTGTAGTGCATGTTTTTTCACGGGAGATGGCGTTGATCTTCCCCCGCTGGATGGCGAGATCCGGCGCCGACGTACCGTCGGCTGGTGGGGTTTCCCTAACCAGGACTCTCCCACCAGCGGGGCACCGCCCAGCCGGGACAAGCTCTAAGCTCCCGACCGGTCTCCCGGGATATGTGGTAGTGTAGTGCATGTTAGTGTAAGTGTGTGTGTGTAAGGGGAGAGGATAGGACAAGGAAGAGGAAGGAAAGATCGCGCGCGGTCCGTGGCCCGTTCGGTAGGGTACTGCTCCGGCATTCGCCTGGTGTTGATCGGAGAAACCACGGAAAACTACCGATCAGAGCAGCCGGCCGCTAGAATTCTCCTCCAGGCAGCGACTGAATTCGACCTAGCTGAAAAGCTAGTGTTGAAAATCCTGCCGCCGTGGGAAGTGGAAACCTAGGACCTCCCGGTCAGAGGCGCTGCAGTGACATCAGTTGATCCACTAAGATACCGCTCCCGGTAACACGTGAAGTCACTTCCCTTTCGTATGTGAGGAAAGGACACGCCTGAGGTGCTGATGCTGCGATAATGTGATGGGGTTGGTCATTATCATGATGCATTGCTGACTGATTGTTAGTGATTTCGGGCATGTCAACTGCTAAGGTTATTCGTCACGCAAAAACGTTCTCTCCTCGACGAAGTCTGTCAACTACGTTGCAGGATCAAAGAAAATTGTAGCTGACACATCGTGGAGCTGGAATATAATAAAATTATATTATCAAAGCTAATAAAACGGATCTCATGGCGGGATCACATCTTTTCTTTCCTCTTCTTGTTCTTCTTCTTCTTATTACTATTATCATTATTATTATTGTTAGCAGCAGCATCAGAAGTAGTAGTAGCAAGTAGCAGCGGCAACTTGCTGAATACGAAAGTGTACTAGGCACATGATAAGCATATGATAAGAAGAAATATTAGAATAGATTAGATTTATTATTAATTCTGCAAGTTAAGTGTCGTAACTTGGTTAAGTTAAGACTATCTTAACTTAACATGCATTAATCTTACATTGACAAACAATAAATTACAAAAAGTAGTTAACGGAAAAAAAATTGTTAATAATAAGTAGTACATATTAAAACCGCGCAAGCCGTGATAAGCTTTGACAAGCCTTGAAGTATTGCTTATATAGGAGAAAAGAAAAGTATTGCTTATTTAAATAGGTAAAATAAGCAGAGATAACAGGTTGAACACGGACCGAGTAGTAAAAACCGTTATTCCAGAAAGAAATCTCGTTGAAGATGAAAAAAAAACAAAAAACGCGATCTTCTTTCTTTGCCTTCAATTCTCCCCTACCGAGCTTCCTCGCAACGGTGTTGCTCTGTTGCAGCCTGCGCTGAAGTCGCCGGATCGCGGGTACGTCGCCTTACTAATGCGTTTCCGTTGTATATTTTAATAAGCGCGAGCTCTAGGGCTGAATATTAGTTTTCTTGCTACCATTTCTCAACGTCAGTATACCATATATAACACGTTTGCTTCTAGTACACTGATTATTTTTGGGATATTGATACTCTGTCGGTTTAAAATGTCCTTTCGAATATTTTTATTGATGATCTTACTCAGCTACACAATATTTTAGGGCTGAAGGTTAAAGGTAAATTTTTCAGTATACTAACACTATTACATCGGGTTTGTGATGTGAGAAAATTTTTTATACAAATTCCTTGCACGTACATACAAACACATTTTAACCAAGTGCCAATTTTTCGAATTCAAACATCTAGTTTTTTCGTGATAATAGATTCTGCGCCATTAAAATATAAATTTCCGTACAAGAGAACTGCTCGGAGAATTAATTGAAATGTCTTCTGTATCTCTGTTTATGAAACTGTGAACTGTTTAGAAGAAAAATAATTAATTTGCATACATAGCATTAAAGAACTATTGCTTTGTAGGAAAGCAGCATTGAAAGCAGCATAGCATAGTCACTAAAGGCTCCGTATCAACTAAAACTTAAACGAATAGACGAGGACATCTACACAGTTTGTATCAAACAGAACACACAATTCTCAATGAAACGTGAACGAAAACGGGAAGACAACTAGCAAGCGATTATGAAAGAATGACTTTAATTCTATATCCATCACAGCTATCTAAATGGGCAGTTACCTCATATCAGTATAAACAATACTTTCATTGCCTTGTGAATTAAAAATAATTTCACTAGGAGAATTAATTCAGTACTTCTAAAACATCGACTGAAGTGGCTCAGGGCATAGCGAACTGGCTTCACATTCTAGAGGCCCGGGTTCAGTCCGCGTGCCGGCCATCCTAACTGGGGGTTTCGTGGTCTCCCTTGATCATCCAGGAATGCTGGGATGGTTCTACTGAAAGGCCACCATCGGCGTTGCTAGCTGAACTCGTTAACTACGTGAAGCCAGGAAGGATAAACGAATTTGAGACTTGGCGGATTCCTGGTTAGGTGACCGACTAGGAACCCCATGATCTAACGGTGCCGAGGTCAACTGACATTTAGGGGACATATAATGGCTAAATTCAAATACAAATACCTCTAGAACACAATTATGTTGAAGTACCCACTTTGTTTTTATGTATTTCTGAAAAGAAAACCCAATTAATTAAATGCCGACTACGGCTACAGAAATTAGCATATCTGAATATGTGATTATATCTTGAAATTGTGGAAATGAATAAAATACTGCTTGGCGCTCAAAATTAAAAATATTTTCGAGCGCGAAAATTAGATCCCTGTCTCCTATTGTCGCCCGGAAGACCAAACTTTCCAGTCGCGAATAAAATATTCTTTAATTTTTATGCCATAAATTACTCCCAACCTCTTTGATTGTTTAAATAAAACATTATGAAATTGATCAGTGGCATACAAGAGAATTTTACGAAGGTGTTGTAATTATCCACGGCCCACTATTAACAACAATTCTGTTTCGTTATGTATCATTGAACTAATCCAGAATATTCTATAAACTACAATCAACATTAGTGTCTCTCAAATTCCGCATGGGAATAGTCCAATTTATCCGAAAATTATAGTTTACTGAAATTGTGGATAAAATGGATAAAATAATGCACGCAAGCTATTTGAATCAACAAAGGAAGTCTTATTTGCTTTACTATTGTTGTCGAAATATACTCAACATTCCCCCATCCCACTCTTACCTCAACAGAGCTCAACCACCACCTCCTAGAGTTATAAAGCCTGCTCACTGTTTCGTGACGTCACCGTAGGTAGTCATGGAGAGCGTCGGTCATTCCTCGCTTACCATTTCCACAGCATTTTCAACGCCAGGAATCCCGTTTTCACTCCTTTTGTATTAAAAATTATCAATTCATGATAAAAGTTCATTTTAGTACATTTTTTAATAAACATTGGTTTTCAATACAGTATATTATAATCTATTTATTGAGAATACAACTGATGAATTTACTGGAAAATATTCAATCTTCTTCAGCTTGTTTGATAATCTATAATTTCTTTTGACAAAACTTAACAAAAATACAGCTTTTCGGCGTAAATGTTTGACTAAATCATTTACTGAATGACCATTTACACGAGCATCATGAACGAATTCTCTCTCAGATAATTTAAGATAGTGGGACAGCACACATTTCTTTCATTGGTGACTTTTGAAGCATTCCTTATTACAAGGAGTCATTGGGAACAATCACATATTCTCATCTTACAGTTTCTTCAGTGCATATTCCAGGAAAATAAATTTCTTCCCTTTTTTAATACAATAGTATATCAATGCATGATTAAAAACTTTGTTCTGAGCACATGGTTTTTATTAAACATATTTCTTTATAATACAATACATTAAACCTAATTATTTACAATATAATACACATCTATTTATAAAACATCACTGAATTTATTGGAATGTATGTAGTTTTCTCTGTAATTTCCATTTCCAGTCTTTCTCGCTTTTCACAAGGCTTCCTGTCTGGAAAACCCCTTGGTAAGGTGAGCTGGACAGTTAGGGAGCAGAGATGGTACAGCATCACTTCTTAACTTCGGTATATTCAGTCTCGATGACAGCTTCTCTCCTTGTTCATTATACACCACCTTCTCTCAAATAATATCATTTTGATGGATATGAAGGTGGCATACCTGAAACAAGAAAAAAGATATTATAATATGTATAATATAATAATAATAATAATAATAATAATAATAATAATAATAATAATAATGAGGTTGCATGAGGGGTAAACTAAAATTGTACAGTGGTTAGTCTACAATATTAAATATGTACATAGAATTTAAGTTTCACTTTCAAACCAATTTTACCAAAAACAAAGAAATTAATTTGAAATTAATTCATGCACCACTGGGACTTTTGCTTTCATACTTCCCTAAGCTAATTCCTTTGACATAAATTGTTTTGTTTTAGTAACTTATTCATACAAGTTACAGGAAATCTCTAAGATTGTTTGTGAGGTTATAAATTTTTTAGGCATTATTTACAATTGAGTGCTATAACTTAAGAGCTACTATTATAAAATTATTTAACTGATAGTTTAAGTTTTTACTATCACTATTCACTTAACAGTATACAGAAAATAGTTTCAAGTTTAGCATCATATTACAAGGAAGAATTGCAAGACCTAATTGCAAACAACTTTGCTTCGTGATAGGAAATTAAAGAATGTCAAAACCCTTAGCAACTTACATACAATTTATGTTTGAATAAATAATAAATATAATTAATGTAGGTTCTACATGTGCAAGAACCACAGCCTTACCTTCGAGGATTTGGAAGGAACAAAATCTTCTCTGCGAATAGCAGTTCGTCCATTTCTTCCGCAAAGCAGGATCTTTTGGAAAACCAAAAACATGTACTTTCGAGGCTTCATCGCAGTTTCCTCGACACCTCGGAACTACACATCTAAACGGCATATCAAACCGGCAGTATAATACAAGTATGAACTGCACCGAACACACGGACAACACCAGACGAATTCAACTGAAAACAACATACCTGCGCCCAGGCCACCCATGCATCATGACTACCTACGCCGCCATCTTAGTGACGTCACGTACTAGTGAGCAGGCTTTATAACTCTAGGTGATGGCTCAACTTTCTCTCATCCCACTCTTACCTCAACCAACAAAATCAGATGTCAACAAAATATGCGCAGGTAGAAAAGCCAAATTTTAATATTCCATCTACCAAGGTGTATCTCTATTTGTGAACCTTGTAGTGACAGGGTTTCTACCCCTCCAGGTGCGGGTTCTAATTCCTCGGCGCGTGTGTTTGACAAAGGTGACATTTCAATATGAGCACAGCGCCGCGCGTGCGGACAGGCGAGCGCAAGTGGGGATCACGCGCGTGTGGCCGAGGGCACGCGTCGACCGCGACCGCCTCCGGCCCCGCCCACTTCCAACCGCCCCTGTCCCGTCCCGCCCCATCGGTTCCATTTCCCGAACTGTAACTGTATTTACTGGCGGGTGTAATGTATTTATACGATTTGCCACGCATGACAATTAGATTTACGAGAGATTCGACCAGATCATAATTGGATCAGAATGAACATTAGCCTCGGCATAATACCGTGTATCAACGAGATAAAACACAATGCACTACAGTTGGTTGCGATGTGACGGGGACCGCGTGTTACGCAAGGTTTAAAGTGATTTAACGTTATTCGGAGTTTTTAGCGCAATCACTTTCGCCTGGGGGCTTCGTGGGTCGCCAGACTGACGCTGGGGTTCGCCCCACAAGGGTCACTGCGTTGGGAAACTGTTCGAAAGCACTCAATCGTTCCCTTATGGCTCAGTGAAAACTCATAAACACGAATAATTAGACATTTCGCAAGAGGGTTGGTATTTTTCTGTCACAAACGCCTCACAGATTTGATAAATTATTTGTATAATTGTATCGTGTTGCTGCTTTAGTTACTTCGCTGGAAGGGAATTACAATTTTTTTCGAAAAATATTTATTAAAATACATCAAAATTTGGGTGTGGTAAAACAAACCTTTCTAAGATGATCACTATCTTATTGTTTTTCCTTATTTTGTATTATCTAAATTTTGTAATTCATTTTCCCTAATTATTACCAAATGTATTATATAATTATAATTCATATTAATTTAACTTCATATAATTATTCGTATTAATATCATTATTCTCACGGCACGCACTGAATAAAAAATCTGTACGCATAAATCAGCCTGATTTTCAACAAACTATGTGTTGTCTCAAAACAATTACTTCTGTTATGTTGTATCCACATGAGAGAGGAGCTTGGGTTGTGAGCTATATTTCTACTACGTACCTTGTATTTAATGCAAAATAAAAAATAACAACAAAATATATAGAGCCGAGATCGCTAACACAGTAGTGTCAAAGTGATCTCGGCGCAAAATTTCGCGGGTTCGAGTCCCGCCTCGGGCATGGTTGTATTTGTGTTCGTTCTTTCACCCCTTATCATCACCATATCGTTTCATCTTCACAGTTACCATAACGTTAACTCTAATAGTGAGCGCTAATGACCTAGATGTTGATGCAATCTTAAATACCCCCCTCAAAATGTAGAGGCAGACCGGCCATAAAATCAACTTAAATTTCCGCTGCTTGGTTCGGGGGTACGTTTCGGGTACAGAGATGTCGGTGGCTAAAGCTGTTCTCGTGGCCTTCACGGAGAGGTCAACCGTGTCGACGGTACTGCCTGGTGTCTCAGCAAGCTCCGCAGACAAGAGACGATGGTTGGTGGTCGGTGTGTGGTGAGGCGACGCCGTCTTGCGCCCGTCGCCGCTCGCCCTCCGCTCGGGCCGCGCTGGTATGGTGTCCAGATGTGTAGGCTGACCGCTCGCCACCCCCGCACGCCTGTGAGTGCCCCCGAACCAGCACAACGCCACCCGCGCTGACGATGGACTGGCCCGGTGGTATATAAGACCGCGTACGTCCTCAAGAAATGTCGCTTGTTTTCCGCTCTTCGTGACTATGGTCCAGCGTCCGGCGTCCCATACTACGGTCGCACTCGGGTTGATCAAGGCAGGAATCGACGCCGTCTCGAACCGAGCGACCCACTACCAGCCTATCTGCCTTCGCCGCCGCCTTTGCCGCCGCCGCTACCTGCCACCTTTCCCCCACCCTCCTCATGGCGACGACCGACTGAGTGCCGGGCTGCGTAGCGTCTGTTAAGATTGATTGATTGATTTTCTCGTGTTTTCGGGCGTGTCAACTGCTTTGGTTATTAGTCCCGTTAGTGTAGTGCATGTTTTTTGCGGGAGATGGCGGTAATATTCCCCGCTGGATGGCGAGATCCGGCGCCGACCTATCGTTGGCTAGTGGGGTTTCCCCCGAACCAGGACTCTGCCACCAGCGGGGCACCGCCCCAGCCGGGACAAGCTCTAAGCTCCCGACCGGTCTCCCGGGATATGTGGTAGTGTTGCGCATGTTAGTGTGAGTATGTGTGTAAGGGGGAGAGGATAGAGCAAGGAAGAGGAAGGACTGATCGCGTGCGGTCCGTGGCCCGTTTGGTAGGGTAATGCTTCAGCATTCGCCTGGTGTTGATCGGAGAAACAACGGAAAACTACCGAACAGAGCAACCGGCCGCTAGAATTCTGCTCCAGACAGCGACTGAATTCGACCTAGTAGAAAAGCTAGTGTCGAAAATCCTGCCACCGTCAGGACTCGAACCTAGGACCTCCGGGTCAGAGGCGCTGCAGTGACATCAGTTGATGCACTGAGCTACCGCTCCCGGTCTCTGTTAGGATGTAACCGTACTTGCAACAAGGGCTCATAGTAAACCACTTTTAATAATCAACTCGGAGTTCATCTTTCTCCCCATACATACTCCGTCCCATCATGTCTTCACGACCGGTGTTTGCCAGGGTGGCGCAGGTGGTGGGCCGCCGGACGGGCGGCGACCGCAAGGCCGTTCGGCAGCGGCGACAGGTCTGGGTGACGGGGAGTGGCAGGGAGATGAATGCCGAGTGGTCCTCGGTGGTGATCACGGAAGCGTGGTTTTTTTTATTTATTAATTTTTGAAGAGATTACATAGATCAGTAAAAATAACTATACATATGTATTTACAGACTTATATGCTAACCTTAAATATAATCTTACATACTAACAAGGGGGAGGAAATCCCTTTTTGGGTCCTCAGTCCGGATCTAAATCTGCAAATTTTTTTTAGGAATATGTGATATGGATATTTGTTTTTGATTCGTGTTTGGTAATTGGGGTTTTTGGCTAGTTTAAATGGTGATAGGGCTGGGATTTGAGGTAGGTTATGATAAAAGTTGGTGGCCAGATATGTGATGTATTGTCCAATCGGTTCCAAATTAAATTCGTTGTGAAGTTGGTTGTTGGTTATATACCATGGAGCATGAGCAACTATTCTTAAGAACCTATTCTGCGGGACTTGCAGTTTATGGATGTTAGTTTTAGCAGAATTGATCCAAATTGGACTGGCGTACATCATTAATGGTCTTAAAATTGTCTTGTAAATTGCTATGGCTGATTTATATTGTATTGGGCTGTTGCTGTAAATTAGTGGTCGTACTTGTGCCAGTTTTATTTTAGCTTGGGTCACTTTGGCATTTCTATGTTTTCCCCAAGTTAGCTTGGTATCAAGATACAATCCTAAATATTTTACAGGTTTATTGGGGGGCTACCATTCTATTGATTTCGGAAGCGTGGTGATCAGGAAAACTCAGCGTTCTTAGAGGCGGGAACTTCCCCTGCCTCTCCGCTTCCGGTCTGTGGCTTTGTGGAGAGGAGGTTTGCCAGGGCACGGGCTACACGTCTTGAAACTCTACGCCTCCTTCACAGGGAACCATTTTCTTCTAACGGGGCGATGATACCATAGGAAAAATTAACCGAGAAATAAAAAAAGCAGTCAAATTTTGTGTTTTGGGTGTTTCTTTATATCTTGCTTATTTTTATTCTGAACAAATATATTCATTTATTTTGTAAATAATAAAAAAAAATACGTTTCTGGAGTGTTTCTACGCTTTTGCAATGCAAATTTTTGCCTAGAAATCATTTTTTCATACCAACTTTTGAGTGCTTATAGCGGCTCAGCCATTCGGAATATCCTAGTAGTTTATTAGGCAAAATATGCTCAAAATTGTATTAAGAGCGTATTTTCGAGTTTTCTCCCTTTCCTCCCCGGACACCTTGTATGTAATTTTTAAGACTAATTCACATTCTTAAGAAAATATTGCAGATACATTTTTCGAATTAATATGTATGTATGTATGTAAATATGTATGTATGCATACATATACGTACGTTTTTGGCATTTTAGGGTAGGAAAATTACTTTTATGAGATAGCGAAAGTCCTTGGCCTGAGGTCTGTTTTTCCACGTCCGGAGGTAAGAGAAATATGGAAAGAGCATGATATACTCCGAACAACATACCAACCCACATGACTTGCTTGAGCTTTTCTTTAGTCACATTGTCACACAAACTGAGTAAATTTGTATTAGAAAGCTACTTATTTATTCTTGCCACGGTTGGGAGAAGAACCCGGCACCGCCTTAAAGAAATACAATATATTGTCCATGAGCCGACGGGATTCGAATATATATTAAAATTAAAGAATGGAGAAAACGAAAATTTTGTCACTTTATATATTACATTGTAACGTGGGGTGTGGCGTTTGCTCGTTTGTATGCACGGTGTTTGCAGGCTTTAATTACTTTAAACATTACGAAACACTCCACATATTTATGCATCCATTTCTGACCATCTTGAGGAGAAATAATTATTTTTTACACAAAACATTACAACGCTGTAGCAAGTAAGCAACAGCAGGAAGCAAATGCAGTAGAAGGAGAAGTATGAACAATTAGTACATTACGGGTTCTGTTGAAGAAAGCCATGATTTGTTACATACTTTGCTTAGGAAAGATCTAAGAGCCACATTTCACGGAGAGTAGTATTTTGTAACGATTCGTTTCAGAGTCCAAAACCAGAAAACCTACTCACGAATTGTAAAATAAGTGTAAATATAAACAAAGGAATTAGTTTTTCAAGTGTTCGTTGCAAGTAAATGTACTTCGTGTTTACTTAAAAATGAATTACCACTTCTTGGACTGTCCTTCGGGTGGAGGTAATTTTATTTGAATTAAGAGATGAAGAATTTGTTGATTTTAAAGCTTTAATTATTTATATAACTTTCTGAGTTTTCTGGAGCGAGAGAGGGCAAGAGAGAGAGGGCAAGAGAGAGAGGGCAAGAGAGAGAGGGCAAGAGAGAGGGCAAGAGAGAGAGGGCAAGAGAGAGAGGGCAAGAGAGAGGGAAGAGAGAGGGAAGAGAGAGGGCAAGAGAGAGAGGGCAAGAGAGAGAGAGAGAGAGAGAGAGAGAGAGAATGAGACAGAGAAAATAAAAAAAATTGAGCGAGAGAAAATGAGAGAAAGAGGGAGGGAAAGAGGGAGAGAAAGGAAGTGAGAGAGAGTGAGAGAGCATAAATAGTTATAAAGATAAAGAAACCGAAAGAGCTTGAAAATGTTTTGATGAAATTGATCACTTTGAAAAGATGAAGAATTAGACAATGAAAAAATTAGATTGACAAACTCAAAACTATCTAAAAGGTACACTCAATATACAACCTGCATTCAAGGTCTTTCTATCAAGTATTATCAACAATTGCGCTTATCGTTTTAGCAGCACGAGAACAGAATGAGAAGACACACGAGATCGACAGCCAACGCAACACTGAACGAATTCCACTGAAAACCACGTCTGCATCATCGCTGCAACAAGCGTTACACGAGGTAGCGCACGTAGTTTTTGAATTTATCGCCAGCCAGGCACAGGCGAGTTGCCGTGACCCAGTTGCCGCGTTCGTCTCACTGCATTGCCCCAGTGAGCGTGCCGCGGCGCGGGTGTTTGCCGAACGGATTAGCCTGCGTCGCTTACGAGGGAATCCGGGTCTGTAATTACCGTGACATTTACTACAATTGCAGGCGCCGACAGCAATCGGTACTGCTTCACTGCCTGACTACGCTTCATGCGCAACTGGTGTGACGTTTCAAGACCTGTATCTCTCGGCTATCCCGAATTGTTAGAACCGTCGAGGGTTTCAATGTCGTTTTTAACTAATACATGAACTTATTATACGTCGATTTTATCCATTAGGTGTGTATAAACAGTTTTCATTTCCTCGTTTCGCTTAACATGAAGAACGATTTTGTTATCTTAATAGCATGTGATGTAACAAGTGCGCCACTGCGGTGCCTCTGACCAGGAGATCCTAGGTTCGAGTTCTAACGGCGGCAGGATTTTTGACACTAGCTTTTCAGCTAGGTCGAGTTCCGTCGCTGACAGGAGGAGAATCTTAGCGGCCAGCTGCTCTGATCGGTAGTTTTCCGTGGTTTCTCCGATCAATATCAGGCGAATGCTGGAGCAGTACCCTACCAAACGGGCCACGGACCGCGCGAGATCTGTCCTTCCTCCTCCTGGTCCTATCCTCTCCCCTTATACACACAAACATGCACTACATTGCCACATATTCCGGAAGACCGGTCAGGAGCTTAGAGATTGTACCGGCTAGGGCGATGCCCCGCTGGTAGGAGGGTCCTGGTTAGTGGGAAACCCCACTAGCCTACGGTAGGTCGTCGTCGGATCTCGCCATCCAGTGGGGGAAGATCACCACCATCCTCCGAGAAAAACATCCACTACGCTCGCGGAAATAATGATCAAAGCCATTGACGCGTCCGGAAACACGAAGAAATCAATTAAAAACAGCAACAACAAGTGCATGATCAGACGATTCGTGCACAGGTTCAATGTACTATTTGTGAACGCGCCGTGTGCGAAAGAAGTTTCACCCCACGTTTAACGCATGCTTTGTCGTGTTTCGTACATTATTTAAAATGAAAAGAATAGTTGTTTTGCACCCGGAAAGCAAGGACGCGACACCTTGTTTTGTGCACATCACATTGAAGAAACAGTATATGCTGCTGCCAATTTTACGTCATCAATAGAAATCTGTAATATAAAACGAGAAACCGACCGACTATGTGTCAACGTAGAGTCAAAACTAAGAAAGCTAGAAACGTTTAATTTAGAATATTACTATTATTACGTTGTATTTAACCACTAAGAAATTATTTTTTAAACACGTTTTCTAAACGGGTGAAGAAGGGTTTTTGGTTTAAAGAAATATGTAGGGCATTTAAGCATTAGGGATAGAGGAGGAAACGGAGGGGACAGATAGCGGTGGTTGGAGAGGAAAAGATAGCGATACCACAAGGGTTGCCATTGAAATATTTCGTTTGTTAATGCACATGAGTTGATTATTCCAGAGCTTATCTTGTAATCCATTATTCCTCTCCTTCGTTTATGGTAAAGAATTGAAATTTCTTCCTGACATTTTGTATTTTATTATTAGAAAACAGTTTAAAGACAGAACGTGGCTTTTGACTGTCACACGACTGTCACACGACTGTCACACGACTGTCACACGACTGTCACACGACTGTCACACGACTGTCACACGACTGTCACACGACTGTCACACGACTGTCCACGACTGTCACACGACTGTCACACGACTGTCACGACGTCACGACTGTCACACGACTGTCACACGACTGTCCCCGACTGTCACACGACTGTCACACGACTGTCACACGACTGTCACACGACTGTCACACGACTGTCACACGACTGTCACACGACTGTCACACGACTGTCACACGACTGTCACACGACTGTCACACGACTGTCCACGACTGTCACACGACTGTCCCACGACTGTCACCGACTGTCACACGACTGTCACACGACTGTCACACGACTGTCCACGACGTCACACGACTGTCACACGACTGTCACACGACTGTCACACGACTGTCACACGACTGTCACACGACTGTCACACGACTGTCACACGACTGTCACACGACTGTCACACGACTGTCACACGACTGTCACACGACTGTCACACGACTGTCCGACTGTCACGACTGTCGACTGTCACGACTGTCACGACTGATAAATGACGTCGACTTCAGGAACATTGGGAGCGCTCATCTCGCGATTTCCTGTCCTCTCCGTGCCGGACACGCTCATCCCTTGTACGGCCAACGCTTCATTAGGGAATCACGTTTTTGAAACCAAAGCTCACAACTTACAAAGTTTATTTTTTACAATACATGATTAATTCTGCTGTAATGTAATCTGTACAGTTTAAATGATTTTTTGCAAACGAATACTGCATTTACACTACCAGATGAAAATTTTAATTAATTTTGTTTGTTAAAATTCTGTGTGTTCAGTTTCAAAAGAAATATATGGGAATTATAACTGTAAAAGTTTGTTTTCGGATATATTTAAGTTTTCGAAACTGCAGAGTTTTCATATGGCATGCGTGTTGCCACATAAAAATATACGCTTCTCATTAAAGAAGAACAGTGTATGGAATTACGTCCATTTCATGTCAACTGTCAGGCGCCATCTGAAGTTCCCTCAGCGAACACATTACTTTATTTTCTTTAATTTTGTATTATTTGCCTGTATGAGTTTTACTCAATAAAATTTGAAAAAAACTTGTTAATTTCCTGAAGGAGCTTCACAAATTTTGAAGAACTTGAACCTCTGTGTTTTGATTTTTTTCTTTAGAGTTCAGATGTTTTTTCATTACATCTCTAGTTCCATCGAGAGATAGTTCTTACATACTAATTGTTCGTTACTTTCTGTTAGAAACCCATGAAATACAGTATGACTGTTTTCAATGAAGAACTCAACAAAATCAATGTGAATAGAGAGAACATCATCTGAATGTTTAAAAACATCTCCCACATTTCATTATTGCCTTGGTGGCGAAAAATATTCAAATATACACATTTTAACTCAAGTCACGTAACGGTGCATTGAATGTACGTGGCTTGTGATTCAATGTGAATGCTTGTTTGTGTGAACAATATGTTTGATTACCGGTACAATTTTTCCATGTGTGATAATGGATTATATTCTTTTGTAATGAGTCGTCTATGTTCATTTTAAAAGCCGTATACGATTTTATTGAAGAGCAAATAAAATCATTTTTAGGTTTTTACATCATATACATTTTTTAAAAGGACAAAGTATTTTATTTTCCACATAAATATCGAAGTAAATTTTAGATTTCATTATTTCCAATAGTGTTAATAAAAGTACGGTGAGATAAATCAGAGTTATGAAAGCTTTCAGTCACAATTTATATTTTTATTCCGTACCGTATTACATTATATATTCTTCGTGTTGACGTCGTATTCAATTAATCTTATTATAGCTCTACATCAAATAATTAATACCGTATTGACTTCAAACTTGTACAAACGTTAGCGAAATGTAAAGAAGAAAGAAAATTCAAATATAAACGAAGGTGCAGACAAAAAAGTAATATTTCACTTTAACTTAAAGTGCGTTTTCTCTGTTTGTCAACTGATTCATTCTATCGCTTTCCTTCCCACTCCAATTTTGTGTCCTAACCTCTAAAAAAAAAAAAAATTCCGAGTTGAAAATCGCCACTCACTACTTTTTCACCAAGTTATTTTTTCTGTCCTTCATAAAGAATTAACCCGTGTAATAAAAAAACTTTCCAAGCAATTTTAATTTATGTGTCGGCCAGCGTTAAACTCTCCTCTTAAAAGAGAAGTTTAGAAACAATTCAGCGCCCAAGCAATGTGAGCACATTAATATCAGTCGACGGCCCCTTTCGCAATTCCTAACGAGCCCATCAATTACACGATATTTTTAGTCATTAAGCACTCTTTACAGATCATATCCCCTGAAGTATATTTGAAGAGAGACTGCGTTATGCGCAGCGGCCTGAGAGAACGAAACTGGCTACCACCAGGGCGCAGCAGCTGATGCTGGAAAACAAAACGCGTTGTTGAATCCGGGAATCAATCCGACATGTTTACTCTGGGGCCGAGCGGCCTCTTTGAAAGCGTGCTACAAAGCGCGACCGCGTTGTGGCACGCGTGTTGCGTGCACGCGTGTGGCGTGCCACCGCTAAGCGTCTTTCCATGTGGCGCCGCCGTGTGAAGGTTCCCGTGCGCTGTGCCGGACACGCACGCTCGACGGTTGCCGGAAAGGGCACACAGAAATCACATGTATTTGCTTCCCCTGGCAAAATCAATGAACACACTTTTTGTAAATACGAACATTTGCTGCATGATTCTTTCATAAATACGAACGTTTGGCGTATGGTTCTTTTATAAATACGAATATTTGGTGCATCGGATTTCAGCTTTAATGTGTTCTCATTTAAAACCTAGTTCTCTCTTTAAGTTCAATCTACTCCGTTTGTACCATTTAGTATTTCAATTTTGCCTTATCGTTATTTGTCTTTGAAGATCTGTGTAGTACATAGAACACAGAAGTAAAATTTGGAACATGCTCGTTAAGTGAATTGGATTATATTAATTTAGATCTATCCTTTTCATCCCTTCAAAGGCAACAACTTTCGGTTTTTGTAGAGGATTCTCAAATTATACATTTCACTTATTGTTGAATTAGTGCTTTCTGTAGAGTATTTTAATCACTTGGCTTTAAACCTGGTCATCCGCGTTATATAAATTGCTAATTCGCGAATACCACAGTAATTATGCTCCATCTTGTCACATTTTTAGTGTTCATAAAGATAAATGATATTGAGAGCTGA